>VRMD01000624.1:0-23588 GCA_009872375.1 Sminthurides bifidus | reverse complement strand
TCCTACCGAACTATCTGAAGTTGATGGGTTGCCTAGTCGGTTCCGATTGTAATCCTCATTTCTAATAAAATTCTTGATATCATCCCATCCGAGAATGGCTTTTGATTCCTCTATGATAAACAGTACGCACCAAATGAGAAGAAAAGCGTGCCCAGAGACGTCGAAACCCTCCCATCTGCCACTTTTTGAGCCACAAGTCCTTTTAGTTTTAACCGAATACAAAGGCCCCTCAGCAGTACGGCAAACACCGGTGCTATCTTCTACGTATCTAAAGGCAGACGTCCATACCCACCAAACAAAAGTGCCTACAATTATCCGGCTAAAATGACGCAACAACGCTCGCCTTTCACCAGCGCAATAAATTGGAGCTGTTAACGATATGAAAATACCCACTAGAACGAAGGTCCATGCCCAACTAAACTTTACAAAATACTGATTAGGGACGTTGCTACTATCTGAGAAGTACGTTTTAGGAAAAGGCACATAATCGGCAACGAGGGATATGAAAAACAGACACGCAGCATATCCCATGAGCCTATACTTAATAGGTACGAATAGTAATTTAGAGCAACCAAAGACAAGTACTTTGGTTAAAGTTTCTCCAATACCGACCGGATCTGGCAATGGTTTTGTTCCTTTAGCCGTTGATCTGGTCGCTTCGCCGCCCGGAGTTCTGAACTTCATTTGCGCAGGTGTCAGCATATCCCATGAGCCTATACTTAATAGGTACGAATAGTAATTTAGAGCAACCAAAGACAAGTACTTTGGTTAAAGTTTCTCCAATACCGACCGGATCTGGCAGTGGTTTTGTTCCTTTAGCCGTTGATCTGGTCGCTTCGCCGCCTGGAGTTCTGAACTTCATTTGCGCAGGTGTTGACACATTGTGACCTGGTCCTGTTGACTTTCTCCGCTGTTGAGGCATGTTTCAACCTCTCAATTTCACCATTCACATGCACGGACTTTTTTCAAATTCCTCCACGACGCTACAATGTAAATAACCAAACTGCAACTGAAACAAATCATTGCGAAGGTTTCTTTATTCCTTAAGTAAAGCAAAATAGATAGTTGCCTACCAACAAGCACAGCTGGTTATATTTAGCTGCCCAAGACTTCAAGTTTCATAGGTAAACGCCCGCTACCGGTAGATATGACCCGAACAGAGAGACATTTTAACCTGAAAGCATTTGACATACCATTTAGAATATATTTAAAATGCTGTGCGCTTGTGGTCCGTTTAATGCTAGATCGTCAGAATGACTGTAAACAGCGATGTTTGAGAATGAAAAAAATCTCCACATTAAATATCAGGTATTAGGAACACACTAAACTTTTACCTACAACTTATTACATTCTACAGAAAATCATTCAACAGACGCTGTGCTGAAATAATACCTTAAAAAATTTTCAGCATAAATACTGTTTTCCAGCACTTGTTCAACGTGATCAGACAAATTTGTCTTCTTCTTAGCCACCTACTATGAAGTTATTATTAAGCGGCAGCGCAGCCAGATCTGAAGATCGAGTCGGTCTCGTCGTTATTTTTACACACACTCGGATTTTTCACGTGGTAAAGATCAGTGCGAGATTTCAGCATTCAACTCGTGCTATGAGGTCGGTATAGTTCTTTATGAGTGGAGAGCTGACACGAGGAAAACTGCAAGATAAAGCTACGTGCGTTTGGCAGCTGCACTTAAGGTATACTCAGGCAACACTCGGATAAGGATGCAACAGTACTAGTACTTGTTAGCACTTTTAGTTAAAATTCTTCTTAACAACCACTTTAGTCCGAAATTTCAAATTTCAAAATGAGAAAACGGTTTCTTTAAGTAATTGCAATCAACCAGCGCATTGGCCCTCGAGCTTTTCCTTCAACTTGCAGTTAGTTAGATGCTGGCTAGCAAAAGGTTGAGACAAGTCATAGTCAGGCTCACGCAGATGATATTAGTGAGGAAAGTCTGCAAATGCAAAGGTACGTGTGGGAATTCCTTGTGATTTTTCCTCTAGACACCTCACAAGACGTTTAGCATGACTAGCTATCATTCGCAATAACGCAACTCGTAGATTCCAGAACTTCATTCCGTTCCTTTCCCTCCGCCAAGCTGTTTCTATCGCCTTGAAAATGATGCAAGTTGTAATTAACCATTTTACATCACCTTTTCATCGATACAATCATCAGTCAGTGTATCATATGCGATCGCGGTGCACGTAGTTCGTTTTGATGATGGAGCTTGTCTGACTCAATTTATGTGGAGATTTTAGTAAAAGCGCGCCTGAAATCCTCATAGTATTTTGTTAACATTTCAATTTCTCATAGAAATATTGTTTCTACGGTTTTCCCAACCGATAGCTGTAAAGTAAAGTCTCAGTAAAGTAACAGCAGTTGGTGTCATGAATTGTTACAGGAGACAACAACCATAGGGCAAGTTTTTTGACCTGGTACAGTACTATTGTAGTTAAGTGTGCCATGTGAAAAGAAAGTAATATCATCACCTCATCGTCGTCGCTGAAAAGCTGGCGAAAGTAGCCGCTGAGCGCAGTTTACAATAGCCAAGTTACTGCCAGACGTTAATGCAATGCGTTACTGACTCTCGTCGGATATCCGTTCTGTGGGGTCGAAGAAAACGTTAAGCTCCCATGCAGTACATTTTACTGATTTCACATCTCTGACACTCGAAATGCTGCACATAATACATGTACTTTAACGACTCGTGCCTTTGGAGCTGGTACCTGCGACGACGGCCGGAAAAAAGGATGAAATCGGTACTACTGTATAAACAAAAGCGAGAGGTTGGCAGTAACCACTGAAACTTGAAACTGCTCCTCTTGTTGAAACATACAAGTGAAAGATTACATCGCTGATGAACACCAAGTGAGGTGCATACTTTCAGGCACACAGCTCAGCAGTATGTATTTTATGTGTTCTCAAAGGGCGTAGTACGACTTCAAGCGTTTCCCGAGACTTTTCATCTATTCGTCACTGCCCAATAGTATTCAATAGTACACTTTTACACTAGAGGGGGGTTATCCACATCATCCTTTAGTATAATTTAGGAGTCGTAAATGAGTGAACGGAGCAGCAGACTTCTATGCAGTATAGCTGATGATGTTTTGGGTGTGGATATTCCTAGGGATTCCGTTTGTTGTTGACTTCCTTTACCCGGTGTACTGCACGGTTGACTGGGAGATTCTCCTTAGGTTTCATCTGCTCTACCCTTTTTCGTATCATTGGTCGTGTGCTGTTTCATGCGCCAGAAGCTGGTATATGTGGGACTGGCAGCAAATTTCGGATCCGGAGAACCGAATTTCCACATTTTCCAGCCAGACTATATTCATTTGTACTGCTAAAGAGGCTCTCTTTTACATGTGTTTAGTCTACTTTTACCAGGGGAAGGACAATATTCATCTTCCAGCGAGACGATTTACTCAATACGACATTTAATTTTTAACTTGTGTTCACTACACTAGAAGCAATTTGCTGTACATTTTATAAACTGTGCACTATATCTCATTGAAAGAAACTGATTAAGAATTTCTTCTCCGCGCGGAACTGCGCTAGCAAGAAAATAATCCAAGTCTAACCGTGTGAGTCAGCGAATGTGTGTCTGAGTCTGGATAATGTTTGGTGGGGAATTTTAGTGACACATGCGTTTATACTTACTTTGACCATGAAACCTGGAGCATTGCAGCTAGACTGAAGGGCAACTTGACCGTAGCAGAGCTTGTGACCATTGTTTACAAGTGGTTGAAGAAAGTAAAAGTCTGTGTATTTACCAGAAGATATTTATTGGCAGCCGCATGTCCAGTGGATAAGTGATACGTTAGTGGGGCTAAAATTTGTCTCGTTCAAGTGCAATAGCCGAGAAGCAGCTATTTTTTTGACACCTGCTTATTGCACGTGAGGCATGTTCGTGTAAAAGGGTTATGGGATGCGAATCTGTGAATAACATTCATCCAGTCGGCAGTGTTCAACATTTGTTTGACAGCCCCTGTTAAGAGTGCGAGCGTGACAGCTATTTTGTGCATCTGTCATCTTTGTGAGAGTATCGCATCGTCATCTGTAATTTTAACTCCAGAACACGGCGTAGCATTACCTGCTCCGACCGTCATCTTTAAGTCAGAGTAATCCACATGTAATGCAAAGTGGAGACCAACACCCTTGCAGCAAAAACCTCTCTGCGTAAAGGCTCAGTGTTTCCAGCTTACCAAAGTGACTGAATTTTACCTTATTGTACCCATGACCTAATGTGAACGCTTGCGTTAACTTATAATATTGTCTCTCTAAACTTTTCGTCTAGTAGTTGAACGGTGATACTCTATTTTACATGACATCTGAGCAACGAGCATACTCGGGTCAGAAAACTCTCTCAGTTTTATAGTGAATAAGACAAGAATGGTGATAGACAGTTTTGTGAATTCGATTCTAGTTGCGTCCAATCGCAGATAATCTGAAATAAGACAAGAATTTACATAGGTAAGATTGTCCTTTTCAATTATTTCGTATTTTTTTTATTTTTGGTTGTGACAACCAATGCCGCTGCATTGAGTAAGGACAGGAAAGTCGGTCTTCAGAATTTGAGTCCGATTGGGCACATGTAGGTAACGTAGTAAATAATATAGCAGGTGTAGGGGATAACTTTTTTAGTGGATCAGTATTGAGTAGCGAAGTACATTCTCCAGGCAAGCCTCAGCTTCTGTTATTATAATTCTTCAATTTAACTATCGGCTTTTAGCGAAATGTGTCAGAGAGTTTTCTTTAAACAAATTTAACTGCATGCATGAATGGAATTGGATCAGTAGTACTGTTAGGCAACCTGGATCGTGGAACTTATTAGTGCGTGTCACTTGTCACTTGAAGCTCTCATTTCGTCTATCTCCTTCCAGTTTATTATCATATCTTCACGACCTATTTCAAAACAGATATGTTTACCTGTTGGCATTGGCATGTACAGGTGGGAGATTTAGAGATTAGTGCATGCTAATTCTTGGCGCGACAAAAACTAATGCAGCAATCGTACATATTGGCTACACTTTTCGCATAGAGAAAGATCTATCTTTATTCGAGTTAAATAGCAATCGAAAGTCGAGAATGGGTACCACCCTTACAGAACCAAGTTTCGCAATTCTAATTCTCACCATACCAAATCTGTCAACCCATGCTATATCATTTATTGTAGCAACGTTTTTAGTTCGGGAATTAGGCCAATGATGTTAGAGACCATTATCGCTGACTGTACAGTTGTTAGGGATTCTGGATGGACGACGAAACTGATGTGATGATGGCGAAATAGACAATAGAATCTGAGATAGTATGCAACATGTTTAAAAACTCGAAGGGATCTAAAGGGTGAAACTGTGTCCCTTGCCAAATATGATCAGCAGGTGATTCAGTGCATAATGTATCGACACTTGCATTGCTGTCCAAGATCAAATTCCGTGTCTTACCGAACGTAATAAAAAGATCTCGAACTTTCTTGTTGATTTCTTGCTATTGGGTTTCTTTGGATGAAGGGATGAGTCTGCCTATCTTAGAATCTCTAGAAATAATGTAGACAGTGAATTAGGTCGAATTAGATGACTAATGTTCTTTGTAATCAACTCTACAACTGCTGATCCTTTTCTTCTTAGAAGATACTTTCGTTGAGCTTCTGGAAGTGACAAGTATGAAGCGTGGAATTTTTGAAATGACAGAAGCGGTTACATACTAGAGTGTTGTCGTGAAAATCTAACTGGCTAAACGTCATGATAGCTTCTCGAAAAACATGGAATACTAAAAGAGCTTAATTATAATTATGTTTTTGAATTATTACAGATGACGGGAACACAGAGGAAATACTGACATTCAGCGGTTTCCACAGCTCAGTTGATATTATTCTGTGAACATGCCAGCAGTTACGGGAAAGGAAAATGTTGTGCCGTCTTCTCCGAGGGACGGGAGACGCGAAGCAGATAATGGCAGTGTAGGATCTGATTATCCTGGGTCACCTGCTATAAACGGCAAAAATGCTAAAAGACTAAAAGGCAAAATGGTTTTGGCACGTGTGCACCTTTTGGATGGGACTGAATGGGACTGTCCAATAGACGTAAGTTTAAATTACCTCTCAACCCATTACAAGTTTTTTGCAACGAGATGCTAGGCCCAATTCTTGCAATCTGTTGATCATGGTCAAGTACTGTATGTTAGGTTAGAAGGTCGTTTAGCGCAGTTCCAACCCAACTAGCTTTCGTCCAACACAATCAGTTCCTCACTCTAGATCATGCAGGCGGGACACGTCTTGGATTAGATTGAAACGAACAGAATAACGAAAATGATAAATTGACACTGAGGGACGACAAACTGCAAAAAAAAATTGTCGCAGTGAGAAAGCAAACTTCTGACCTTGAGACTCAATGATTTCAATTGCATTCCTTTGACTGGCTGTAAAAGTTCTTAGAATATCCACTCAGCTTTTTTCCTATTACTTCTGGTACTTAAATTAGGATTGGCTGAAATGAGGATTAATAGACTTGTACCGTAGATATAGGTCTGTTTATTATAGCTTAATTGCGTTAATACTTTGCCAAATACCATTATGAATAGTAGCGGTGTAGTGAAATGCATCATTCTGAACTAAGAAGTAAATAATTCTTGTCTTCGTTGCATAAATCATGCTTAATCTAGACGCATGATGCAGTAAATGGCAGCATTAATTATTATCTTTGGAAAGTTGGAAAGAGTACTGGTTGTGTGCATGCGGTATCATGAGTTAGCAATGCATATTCCAAAACTTATTCCGTAACGTATGCCCATGGCATTCATATCAAAAGGAAGGAAGCAAGTTACCATCTTATTTTAGCAAATTCAACATGAATGAACGGGAAAAACAAACGAAAATTGTCCATCAGCTAAGCCGAGTCTCATGAGAATTGCTCATGGGTGTGGTCTTGAATTGATGAATTTGTGAAGTAAGAATGTTGGGGCTTGGTATCGACCTGGGGAACTTCATGTTCGTCCAAATGATTATATTTTATGCTGTTTGAAAGGTGATATTGCTTGCTGATGGGTCGTAGATGAGTTGTATTCTTTCCCGAGCTAAATGAATTAATGAATTCTCAGTTGTAATGTTAATTGCCGGATAACATGCATTCAGTCTACAGCAGCTCCATTTCGATAATCAATTATATATTGTACCGGAAAAATCTTCAATTTTTTTAGTAGAAATAAATTAAATATATATTAAAATAATAGAAATTTTTGTTGTTTTACAGAGAAAAGCCAAAGGGCAGGACCTATTTGACAAAGTGTGCGAATTCATCAACTTGGTTGAAAAAGATTATTTTGGGCTCAGCTTCAAAGACCGACATGGGTACACTGTCTGGCTTGAATCTGATAAAAGGATATCAAAACAGTTAAAAAGTAAGTTTAATCTGGAACAAGGCTTATGTCATATAATGTATTATACATAAGTATCCATTTACAGCTGAAAATGTTGAAATGCAATGATGCTGAGTTTTTCTTTATTTTTTTTAGATGAAGGTTGGGAAGTAAATTTCAAAGTTAAATTTTATCCGCCGGAACCAGCCCAGTTGCATGAAGATATAACCCGATATAATCTTTGCTTACAAGTGCGCAACGATATACTGGAGGAAAAGTAATTAAGATTAAATATGTAATATTATTACAGACGCTTTACTGATATCTCATCTTTTAGAAGCTAAGCCATACCGTGAAAATTTGTTCTTTTTTAGGTTACCCTGCTCCTTTGTTACACATGCGTTGCTGGGCTCATATTTGGTTCAGTCTGAAAAAGGGGATTATGACCCTCAGGAGCACCAAGGAAACTATTTGCGAGATTTTCATTTTGCCCCTCAGCAAACAGCTGCTCTGGAGAGTAGAGTTGAAGAATATCATAAGAGTCATAAGTGAGTAGTTAGACTCCAAAAGTTTTGGAAATATTGGAGCCTGGAAAGTTGCCACACAGCAACCTAACATAGAGTTTTGTTTTAATAGAGGACAGACGCCTGCTGAAGCTGAATTAAATTACTTGGAAAATGCAAAAAAGCTCGCCATGTATGGAGTCGATCTCCATTCCGCCAAAGATTCTGAGGGTCTCGAGATAAAATTGGGCGTATGCTCGCAGGGGCTTCTAGTTTACAGGGACAGGTATATTCACTTTTAAAAAACAAGCTTAAGTTGGACAGTTGCTTCATAACATCCTATTAAGTTAATGTCTTCTACATAGGTTGCGTATAAACCGTTTTGCATGGCCAAAAATTTTGAAGATTTCGTACAGGCGGCAGCATTTTTACATTAAACTTCGACCTGGCGAATTCGAGCAATACGAGCCTACGGTTGTGTTTAAGCTAGCCAACCGCCGTGCTGCAAAACTGCTATGGAAGACATGCGTTGAGCATCATACCTTCTTCAGGTATTTAAAAATTGTTCTTCCCATTACATTCGAGTCGAAATACTCATACGGTTTTGTTTGGTTAACATGATTAGATTGATGGCTCCAGAGGTACCACAGAAGACCGGATTTTTTCCTAGATTCGGTTCAAGGTTTCGCTATTCAGGTAGAACGTTCTTTGAAACCAAAAATGCGACAATAGATCGTGTGGCTCCAAAGTTTGAGAGAAGTCTTAGAAGACCGGATTTTTTCCTAGATTCGGTTCAAGGTTTCGCTATTCAGGTAGAACGTTCTTTGAAACCAAAAATGCGACAATAGATCGTGTGGCTCCAAAATTTGAGAGAAGTCTAAGTGGGCGGAATATTACTTCACGCAGTATGGACGGTATGTCTGTATTCGAATCCTTCGAATTAGGAAATTCCTTTAATGCATACTTGAATGATTGAAATTACTTATTCCAGCCCTAGGAGATCGGCTAAATTCAATGGAAGATATTGAATCTAAGAAGAGACACACTATGTCTCACTCTCCTCGAGACTCCGCTCAAGATGATGTACGACCTGAAAAAAAGAAAGATAGGGTAAGAATATTTACTCATGAATACATAATGGAAGATAAAGTAAAACCCTGGTCTCATATTTCGTAATTCAGAGTTAGATGGCCCATTTGGACACATGGTTACGATTAGTGTAAATGGTTATGCATTCGAGTTCAGTTGGTTAAGTAATGTCAGGCCCAAAAATTTTGGTCCAAAGTAGTTCAGACTAATTTGTATACAAGGGGTCAAACATATTTGCGAAGAATGATTTGCTCTATATTTAGAGCTGGGAGCTACAAATATATTCATCTGAGTGCTTAAATTGAGGAAAATGTTTGCCTCCTATGTTTGCTAATGGGTTTGATTCTAGTGTCACTAAACGTAATATTTAAAACTATTGGCTACTATCTGTATGTAGCTTAAGCCTTACGGTTCTATGGATGGGGAATCAAGCAGTAGCTCGGATGAAGGAGAATATGATACGAAGATGGAATCACCCGATATGTCAAAGAAAGTTAAGGAGGAGGGGAAGCAAGTGAGAGCGAAGGTACGCTCTTTACCTGACCTCGCTTCTTCCCATGCTTTGGTTATTAGCGATTGCTTAGAAAACCCTAATAGTGATGAACCAAATCGCACATTTGCACTTCAGTTAGCCTATCGATCCAGAAAATCTGTTTGTGTCGAAACCCAGGAATATTTAAACAAGGTATATTCATTTCAAGGTGAAAAGAGTTCACAATTTTTGTGCAGTGCAGTGTTTGTGGCCGCGTCCGTGAATCTTTCATTGTATTTCTATACGCTGAGCAAAATATTTTTTACATTTCAAGTCTGTCTTATATTTTATTAATTCCTCCGCCTAAAATTATACCAGTTTTCAGTTACAGCGGCTAATAGGTTCACAACTCATGAACTTTGCTGTTTATAAAGCTTGTAGTTACGAATTTGCCTTGCAGAAAGAGACGTAGCCGCGAATTGTTCTTTAATGTTTGAGGCTACAGCGTTTAATGTGAAAGAATATTCAGAGCACTGTTGTTGGTTGATAGTTCAATCCAACAAGTTTGCCATATTGAACGCTAGCTACATTCGTTTATTTTCATATTTCTTTCCGGCCCGTTGGAATGCATATCTTCCTTTCCTGCAATGTAGGTATAATTAATTAATGGATTGATAATTTATTTTCTCGACGGTTGCAGACACCCATTGGAGGAGTTGCAGTTTTGCCGCCCATCAGTTTAATAAAGAAGAAAAAAGAAAAGGTCAAAGAGCAAGACAATGGGACCGAAGACTCGAATGATGGTACCATGCCTTCGAAGCAGGTTTGTTTGGTTGAATATTTGCCACTTTGCATGCGAGCATTTGTTGATCTATTGATGTTCGCTAAAAGAATTATTTCCCTGTAAGATTGCAAATACTTTATCTCAAGGTATCACTGTCATTTTGGTTTAGATATGTTATCTTTAGTGATCGTGCTACATTTGTGGCATGGCTTTGTTTTTATTGCTGGTCGTTAATTATTTTTGCACGTTTGTTTTGGTTGTCGCTGTTGATTTTTTGGCAACGGCTAGGGCTTACAAAGCATGAGCGACGAAGGATTTTTTGGAGGTAATTCTTTCTTAAAATCTCTTCGAGCTGGACGTAAAGAAAATGGTCACCACGAAAATGGAATGGAAGCAAAAACTGAGAGACCGATTAGTCCATTCGAAGAGCGATCCGTGGATGACCCGAGGATGAATGCCCAAAATAATTCGGGCGGCCTCCCCTCCCCAACTAATGATGCAACAAAAGGCAATAGACGCGTTAACAGCTTCCAGCTCACCGAGTTCAGTTGGACCTGAATCCACAGCCACCCAAACCAAGGGAAGAAAAGGTCTGGGTCTTTTTTTCGGTTCAAAACGTGAAAGCAGCAAGAAAACCAAAGTATCAGAGAGACCTAAGTCTCCCGGCCAAGTTTCGTCAGAATTTAAGAATTCCGAAGCCGCAGTCTCACCAGAATCAACGTCTGTTAAAGGAAGGTCGGGAGCCACATCTCCTGTACCTCCTACAGGTGAAACGAGGCTCAGTCTCACGGCGTCTCCTGGATCAAGCACTGGTGAACGATCTTATACCACTTCTCCTGGACCTGTAAATTCGGATTACGGCTTACCTGTTACAACTCCAGAGAAAAACAAGGGATTTGACGCTCAAAGCTTTAGTAATGACAACAGGTACGCTGGTAGTACTCCGATATCGCAAACTGCCCGCAGTCCGTCACCAGGCTTTTATGCGCCTCGACCTTGGAGTCCTGGGTCAGGAAACGCCTCCTTGCCATCAAGTGCAAGAACATCCGAGGTTAAAGTCCCCGAAGTAAAAGGATATCCCTCTATCTATGCTCAACCGGGCTACACGACTAGTTTTTTGAATAAGCCAACTACTCCTGTTGTCGCTGAGCATGCAGCTGGAGTTCAGCTTAGACAGCTGAATGTATCACCTCAGCCACTATCAACCTCGACACCAAAAGCCAAAGAGCACGACAAATTCCTAGGAATACGTGGAAACAATCACAGCAATACACCGGATAAGTCTTATGCACCTTCTGACTCCATGATTACACATGGCGGAACTTTCAGCTCACATTTGGGTTCTCCCGGTTCAGCATTTGATAGTCACTCGCAATCTGTTTCAAAACCGGTGGTACACGAAGAAAGCTCAGATGACGAATCTGATACTAGCCTACATAGTTCTTCGACAGAAGAGTACAAAGAATACAAAGAGCCAGCTACCGACGACCTAAGCCTTCATCTGGGGCGAACAGATAGTAGGAGAGTACCCAGCTTAGGTACAGAATCAGGAAACTCGTCGACGCCGAAGATAGTGTTTACAAGAACCAAACAAACTGTTGTGAAAGATGCAGACGGTATTAGGCAAGATGTTGAAGAGCAGATTCGGGATTTAACTCCTGGAGGAGGCGGTATCATATCTGTATCCAGTAGTACCAATCAGGTAGATTCTTTGCTTTTTGTTTTGTTCTTTATGTTGGAAAATTTGTGTTATTCACTGTGACATTTTGAAAGATTGGCTTCCTCGCTGTACAATAAGCTGTGTAGTAATAACTTTTTATATACTTGCTTTTACTGTTTGTATTCAGTGCGTATGGCAAACTCAGTTTAGGTCAAGCCGACCAATTTAGAATAATATATTGTACTAACTTTTACACGCTGTTATTGCAGACCGAGCCTCAAGAGGATGTTGGTGGTGCACCTCACATAAAGGCAACACAGGTAACGACTCGAATGGCTACTTCTGTTGAAGACAAAGAAAAGAATGCCACAACCAGCCAGGTAATTATGTTCAGCATGCAAACTCATCAATTAAGCATTGCTTTCATCAAAGGTGTTAACAAGTACTCGATTGAACAGATTGAAGAGAAAACGTTCACACACACAACTGCAACCTCTGCTTTCCGGACCGAGCAAACAGTTGTGACGCAAGAAATGAGGGCTACCGCAACTGTCCTCACGACGGACCAAGCCGTAAGAACCCTTTCTTTGTGCGTGCAATAACAGTCTTTAAGTTTTCACGATCGGTATCAGGTGTTTTCGGTCCAGTTTGGTTGTAGTAGGAGAATGGAAATATTGTATGGTCTTTTTTTGTTGCCTCTTCGCATGTTTATGGTTATAAGTTTACTCTTTTAAAGATGCGCAAGAAGTCGCGTCGCTCGTCTCCCGTGACGAGATAATAGCGCAAAGGAAGTTCTTTCATGCTTTGTACACGCAATATTGTTTCCTTCACTAAGAGCAAGCAGCATTTTCCCTTACCGAGCTCCAACATTAGTTATGCATGAAGCGTTCCCGTTTACTCAGGTTGTTTAAATATGGATAAACCAGTTGTTTTTTAACAGCTTATAGTGGCGTGAAATCAAAATTGCATTACATTTAGTTGGCCGTTTATCCATGCAACCTCGCTTTATTTGATTTGTTTTGCTATTATTGAATCATTTTTTCGCACTTTGCATGCAGAAATTGGTAACAGGAACTAACCGTTCTCGCGCTGGCAGTGTGGATTCTACGGGGACTCCTGTTGATACAATTCATATTGCTTCGGTAAATTAGCAGCGGTTTCAAATTATTACGTTCACTGTCAGTGCTGTGTATTCCTAATGTTTGCTGCAGTTAATAGAGAATTTGGTTTCAATATGTAATATGTTTGATTTAATTATAAAATATTCATCTGATTTCGGGTGTAGGGTGTCGCTTCTGCCTCATCCATTAGTGCCGAGCCACCGATAGTGAAAACTGAAAGTGTGAAGTACGATCCATCTTCACTTATTTCCACCGCTCAGGCACCGCCTACTACTACAACAAATGTACCTGTTGTACAAACGGAAACTCGAAAGGTATACAAAAAATGTGCAATTACAAAAATTGGTTTGAAAACTCAATGCATGCCTAAATTACAATCGTTTTTATCAGGTTGCCATGCAGTCAGACGATGGTTCTTATGTAGCGTCAGGAGAAATTGTTAGCTCACAGACTATCAGCTCAAAAGTGCGCACTGTTGAAACTGTGACGGTAAGGAGAACTTTTGCTACATGAATGGTTCGTTTTTCGTAGCTAATTACACGTAATTAACGTAATCAATACTTTATGCTTATAGTATAAAACGGAAAAGGATGGCGTTGTCGAAACTCGAGTGGAGCAGAAAATAACCATTCAGTCGGACGGCGATCCTATCGATCATGACCGAGCGTTGGCAGAAGCAATTCAAGAAGCTGCAGCAATGAACCCTGAAATGACAGTTGAAAAAATCGAAATTCAACAGCAGACTACGCAGTAGTTCCAGAAAAAATTTGAATTCTAAAAGTAATGATCGTGTTTTGGGTGAATCTGTTGCAGTCAGATAGGCTGATTTCTTAGTTGACAGTTGCAATGTATACGTATTGCAGCTACTTCAAGCTCAGACTAATAGTGTTTTTTGTCGAAGGCAGCTATTCTGCAACCTTGCTGCTTTAATTTACAATTTTCCCACGGGACGTCACTAATATTTGGGTACCCTCATCCATAAGAATGCTACTTTCAATAGTTCGCAGCAGTTTCACCGTCGTTATGAATTCTTTTCCCCAGTATCTAAATCTTGCAGACGGGATGACGAACTAAATTTTGTGATTACGAAAAATAATCCGATTTTGCTAGATTGTGCAGCTTTAAAAGGAAGGGCTTGCGTGCAGTTGACTAGCAAATAGCCCATGCTCCATTGAACAATTGAAAAGGAATATGTATATGGAAAGCGCTATTCTGTGACCAAAAGTAGTTAAGAATGAATTAATTATGGAATTTCCCGGTTTCTTGCAAATAAGTATTGGACAAGGATTGCTCAAGCCTCAAATCTCATTTTTTACCGCATGATGTTGAATTGCTTACTATGAAGAACTGCTTTAATGGTAGACTATTGCAACACAGACCACGTTGCAATGAATGGTTGTGAGTTGTGATGCGATAAGGGTCCGGTGTAGTTGTAATCATTAATCAAAATGTCAACTTGATAGGTCGTGTCTTACGTTTGATGAATGTTATGTTTACTTTCAATTTCCATTATCATGCTTGATGATTTAGCTTGAAAATAAGAAGCCTGTAAATGCATCATTCCTTCAAATGATACATGTTAGAACTATTGCACTTGAGCTGTGAGGTTATGGTTGGTTTGCGTAAAAATGAGATATTGTGTCTAACTGTGACGGGCTGAGTATCCACCATGAATACTGAGGACCTTCAGGAATAATCCGTTTCAAAAAATGCGAAAGAACATTATAAGTGCAACGAGTAGCCATCATTAGTTATTTAAAGTTTATTAATTTTTGTGAACGGGAGTTTCATGTCTTGCTTAAACTGTGTATGTGCAATTAGCTACGATCAGAGATTGGAATAGTTGTAACAGTTGCAACTGTTGTATCGCTTATTTAATTCCAGCGATTTGATGTCATATCGCTATGTGAAAGACCGGTAATGCACTGGAAACAAAGCTATGTCATTGTACAATTGGTCATTTTAACCATTGCCATACTTGAGTAGCAGTTCCTGAAGTTTCTGGTTGGGTTTGATCCAGAGCAAAATCTGGTGTAGCAATCATTTAGCCATTATAAAACGATCTTTTATACAATTTTTGTATTATATAGCAATAGTTTGAGATGCACAAAAGTATTCCAGTACCAAAGTTGTACTTCCTCCCAAAGTTTGAAACTTACTTCTGTTTCATGCCATTTTCAAATTTTAATTGCTTTGGCACTGGGGAAAACGTTCTGTAGTACATGACATTTGGATGTGAATCTTGTTCCATGGTACTTGCGGTACGAAAACTTCGCAAGTCTAAATTTTTTATCGCAGAATCATGCAGCGAAATAGATAGTAGACATTAGTTTGATCTTAAGAGAAGCTTAAGATAAATTCCTTCATGCATAGGTATAAGGTCTTGAGTGTTTTGTAGTACGTAATTTAATTTATTTATGCGCTAGTTTTTAGTTTCTTTGACAGCCAATGTGCAGCAAAAGAAGCCAGCAAGTCATGATTACGATTACGAGTCTTATTCAGAGACTCGCCGTGCTTGCGTAAAATTTTGCAGCTTTTAATTCAAAGCAGCTAGATTGTGGTAAAAGGTCTCCATGAAAATGGCAGGAGAGAAAAAATCCTTTGAAACTATTGTGCTTTTAAATTGTAGAAAATGTCCACTAGACTAGACTTTTAGAACCATACTAAAAATGATTTATAGTAGCCATATGATATGATGTGTTTAAAGCAGTTTACAGTGCAGAAAAAGGATCAATTACAGCAAACATAAAATACCGATATATGAAATATTATTGTATCAAATGATAAACTAGAGAAATAAAAGGATCTATGAACATCTTTATGATGCTGGATAATGATTCTCTCTTTATGAACAGTTTTATAGTCCATAGTTCCTCACCTGAGCTTCTGATTTGACAGCAATTCCTTCTTTTGAAGCATAAATGTGACGCCTTAATGGTGCTCCAATGCCGCATTATGCATGACCATGGGATTGCACACTCCGGTAATAAGGCGAGGTTGATGGTTATCCTTATTCGATCGATGCAGCAAAGACAACGAAGCAGACATGGGTACGAATTACGAATGCTTTGTTGATTTGCGGACATTATTTTTAAACATCAGTTAATACTTTTGTTTGTCATTGCACCATAAGATGTGCAAAAACATATCAACGCGCTTTGACTTTCCACAATTTATTCGTAAACTTTAATACAAAAACGGAAAAAACTGGTCAAGGTGTGTAGTGTAAGTGTTGGAAACTGGAGGGATAACCAAATTCCGATGCAGACAAGCGAATATGCTGTGTAGTATAACAGAACAGCTTTATATTACCAAAAAAATCCACTATTTTTACCCTCAACAGTAATAAATACGTGATTTGATCATAACAAGAGGAGTTTCATCACAACTTTGATTTGTATCTCAGATGTAGAGTGCGTCCGTGCTGCTTCATGGGCAGGCAATAGTATTGCAATGGTAGAAAACGAAAACATGTTGAATGAGAAACAATGTTATCGACTTTTAGCATCATTGCAAGTACAACTGGATCCCTGGAAATCTGCAAAAATGAGCATACTAATGACGTGAAAATCCTTGGGATATAAAGCATCTTGCTGCCTTTTTAGCCTTAAGAGTTAGAGTAATTGGCAAGCACGAGATTACGTAATAATCTATTTTCAAGCCCGGGTTGATGACCACTTTGAACGTCCATGAAATTTTGTCAATTAATTGCATTTGATCTGACAAACCCATCGTTTCTTTCGGTTTTTATGAGCGATCGTTGTGTCATGCTAGTATGAAGCCACAGTGAAGAAAGAGAAAGTCTCTAGCTCCGGGGGAGCTCAAACTGCTTTGTATCCATGAAAAGCACAATCTAGAATCTGGCTAGAATCCTTTTGTTACTAAAAATGGATTGTGACCAGTGTCTAGTTCGTGACGACCTGCTCAAGATTTCTTGATTCCCTCAGTTTTTCCCGCAGGGATACATGTACATTCAGATGAGTCGTAATAGTGCCTTGGGATTGTAAGCGTACAAGCTACAAAGACCGCTTCTCCGTTATGAGAACTCAAGTAACTTCTTCTTGCCCGTACAGGTTGGTGGAAATTTTGTCAGAGTCTCAAACATTTGCCAAAATGGGTAGAGGGCGAGCTGCTGAAACCACTCATTACCATAGGCATTGGTCTTGGTACGGATGTCATTGAAACATTTAGGTATCACCGGTAGGCAGGAACATTGATGCTAGGAACTATTTGGAATTACTTGCATGGTGAATTATGCATAGTAAAAAGACTAGATTCAAGACATGTGTGTATACATGCAGGGAAATTGACTATGGACTGAGTTCTTGTACTGTTTCGGTTACATCATGAGAATTGGAATGCAGGTGCTGTATGCCCTCTGAACGTATGAAGGGAGATGGAGAAAGCAGGGGTTTAAAATTCAGCACCAGTGTAGCATGATGCTGCAAATGAAAGGCTGTCTTTTTCTGGTGAGGATTTCCCTGCGAAGTAGATTTCTCATCTCCTGCTCAAAAACCATGAAACAAACTCTCTAGCTCCAGTAATAATAACAGAGTTGTTCACAGCTGACGTTTTGTATTAACGTCAGTATCCCTCGCACTTCAATCCTTTGGACCCAACCCTGTAGCTACTAGAGTTTGTAAACTCTGATCTGGAAGAGAGGTACAGGGCTGAAGAGAAAGTAAAACCGGGTGGATAAGGGGGGGATCTCTTACCCAGAGACAGCGGGGTACAGACATGTTGTGGTAGCTGAGCGAAGAAACTCACATTTTAAAACATTTCAATTCCAGAGCTGCCAGTCTTTTTTGATTTCTTAAAACTTTTTTGCAATTCTTTTCTCGTACTTTTGCTTCCTCGTGTACGGGTTTCTCTTTGTTCAGGATGAATTCTATAGGTAGCAGAACTCTTTCACTTAACTGTTCCATAAGTTACATGACTTGATTTCCCTACAACTGCTTCGACTGCTGGCAGATTCTTCAACTAGTGGTGAGCAACAAGCAATGCTTGTTAGCTATCTCATCCGTCTCGCCTTCATCTTATTACGAGAAGTGATTTCCATTATTTTTGTTTATGAAAACCCATTTGTTTGGCTGTACATACGTCAACTGAAACATCGGCATGGTGAAAATGCTTGAATTTCAACCTCTTTTCGTCCACTACGCAAGTTTGTCCAGTAACGATGGAAAAGAATTCTTCAACCGGTAACGCTGCTATTACTGACTACAAACTAAAGGACAAGGTTTGTTTGAGTCAATAAAAAGGAAAGAGCACAAACGTTGCAGCTCATCCTTCTGCATGTTGTCTCTATGAACTACATCAGAAGCTGGAGTTGCTTAGAAGATGCAGTTTTATAAGCCATTTCGCAGTTGCTATACTAAGTACTAAGAGTTCTTATCGATTAAGTAAGAGCACTTACCTGGTTCTCAATTTACTGCAGGCAAATAAATAAAACGAGACACAGGTCTGGCCTTAAATTAAGTTTTACATAGGTAGCTGGAGGAGGTAATTCGCGCTGGTTGTTAATGGAGCCAGTTGTTGTTTCTGCTACATACCACATCCCAGAGGAATGTAGAAAAGGAACGAAACAAGCCATTTTACTCGGCAAACAAGGCTAAAATAGCGGCAAGTAACATAAGCTCGTGGACCTCTATTTCCCAAATGACTTTCATCTCCTTCCGTTTCTCATCTTTCACGTTTTTTCCATCTGGAGGCCATAATGAAGATACACTCCGCATATGCGTTCTCATGGTTGGTTCTCAAGCACTAAAGCACCCGGCAGGGTGCAATTTCAGCTCGTCTTCACAGGAGCTTTAATCCAAATAATTGCCTGATAATAATAACTTTTCCACAAGTAGCTCCCAATCTCCATTACATTAATTGCCATTACTTGACTTGCGATTATTTGTATAGCGGTGGTGATGAGACTGCCCTATGGCCCTGACTGTCCTCCTTCGCAAAGTTTAAGCACGCAGAGGTGGTAATAAATCCTGCTATTACGAAATTGCAGAATGAGTGAGAGCTTAACCATTCTTTATAGTGTCGTATTCCCGAGTGCCTGGGGTTCACACAGAGCCTGGGGTTCACACAGAGCCAAAGGTTCTTCATTTTGTTCGTCTCTTCTTCTTTATGGCTATGCCGAGCGAAACGATGCTAGCGCTTCTTTACAGTTGAACGTTGCCGTAAAATTAATGCCTGTGTCAGCAGCTGAGAAACGTATTCTTTTGGAACTTTCGGCTCATCGTATCAGCCTCCTGCAACCTTGATACAGGGGAATGAAAACGTGAGTTAATGCTAAAATAACACGTCCCGTTGAGAATTTCATTTCTGTAGTTCCACAAAGGCATTTAACTAAACAAATGGCTTGGAGTATTCATCAATAATTGAGTCCAGTCCTCAACTCGCATCTTCTAAAACAGTTGACACATTAGCACTGGTTTTTCACCATTGCATCATTGCTGTCATTTCTGTGGGCATTGCTGTCATTGACTCCGGTTCAATCAACGCTGTCAACAAGTGATTACATGAGAGAAAGCGTATTTCCGCTACAAAAGCCATATGGCAGCGAACGTAACGTAATATAGTTAGGATATTCAAACTCGTCAGACCTTGCGTTTGTTTCACCTTTCCTCTTTCGTCTAGATCCCAGTATCTGTCAACTAGTCCACTTGGGTGGTAATGTGCATCATCATGACAGCTAAAACTTAAGAAATGTGAACCTTCCGGAATAAGCACCTGGTTTTTGTCTCCAGGTTACCTCATCTTTAAAAATTTAAAGGAACTAAGGCATGTGGCTTGAGTCTCTCAAAAATCAAGATTGATGCTAATTGATATGCATTATTTATCAAACGAGAGGATACTTACTTCACCAAGTAAATCTCGTGGGCAGTGGCCAGTGGCCCTATGATTTCAAGGATGACGCAGTGGGCATCCACATGGCAGTTTACATCCAAGCTTACTCTGCAGTGACCTAATTAGGCACGCATGATCGTGTGTACTTATCCATCATGTTTAATTTAAGGGAGAGCAAACAATTTTTGCTGACAAGTGTTTACGCACGGTTTACACTCCTTGACAGAGACCGCGTGTGCTGCGTCAATCAACGGGTTCATATTTCATCACAGTCGAATCGATCCTCTTCACATTTTTTTCAAGGTTAGCAGTATCTCCTTTAGTGAATTGAGTCCGATCACGGACGAAGAGATTTATGCAGTTGGAAATCATTATGGATTCAGATGTGGCTGAACTGAACCAGGTAGCTCTGTAAAAGCGTGCTTGCGTGGAACGAGTAATCATCGACAACGTGATGTCATAAATGTTTAGATAACGGGCACCATGTGGTTTTCGTAATGAATGTTTGCAATAGTGCGAATTACATGCTCGCACATGAGCTTGATGGAGGCCACAGCACAGCCTGGTATTTTGGTCAGAAGGTGCGTGTGGTCTGCTCTAGACCTTGAATAAATTCCTAATGGATTTGATCAGCCTGTTGAGTATGTTTACCTAAAAGTATTGTGTGCTCAAGCAGATGATCTGCATCCACCCAGTTTGTTTTTCCACATCCTATGAGTTGGGCAATCAGCTGGGCCTCAATTCGCTCTTCACGATGTGGTAACAGCTACATTTATAGTCGGCAGTGCTTCACCAAACGTTGGTAGAATTGTTTACACTGGGTTCACCCTGTAATACGCGTTTCGCCCGAGGACTCGGGCCAAAACCTCGCCAAAAGAGAAACGACTGTCGAGAGGTATGTGCGTGTGACCGTATAAAGCCCGAAATGTACTTTGTTGTGTAACTCCCGTTATTGCAAAATCCAGTCCAGTGCTTTCGCCTTGCCAAATAAATTCACCACCGAGTTTCTGCGGTTTGAGAATTTATGCAATCGAGAATCGTTGTCTTTGATACAACTCGCGTAAAATTAGAAGCATTGGTAGAACAAAGGTTTGCAGCCGTTATCCAGGGCGAAGCTTGCAAATTTTAGCCACCCTTTTAATGATGTGGTTGGATGAATGGTCCAGTAAATCGCGATTTCATTCTTCCAGTGTCTACGAGCACCGCAACTGTGAACTACACAGAAAGATGGCCTGGGGTTGGCTCAGACCAGGACTTGGGTTGCGAGGGCAGCCATTAGCAAGACTGATGATATGCTTCCCGGCGTTCATTCTCATGCACTTTCTTCCTCCCTACATTAGAATTGACACTTTAAGTATTTCACGTATAAAGATTCAGATCCAGCCCTCGAAGCGCTATTCCTCATTAAGCTTTCACTCCCGCCCTGCATAGCCCAGCTGTCCGTGCTTTCTTCCCTGAATTATAATCAGTGGCAGGCGTCGCTGTCGTTCGTGTCTACTTTGTGCAAGAGATCTTGTCACCCTCTCGTCGCCTTTACTGCCTAACAAAGTTATACTGANGAATTATAATCAGTGGCAGGCGTCGCTGTCGTTCGTGTCTACTTTGTGCAAGAGATCTTGTCACCCTCTCGTCGCCTTTACTGCCTAACAAAGTTATACTGAGAATTCCCGCCGGGATACCAACTTTTGAGACATTAAAACGGAGCAAATTCTGCAGAATAATAAAGCAAGAACGTATCAACAAGCGTTCGTGTTACTTAATTTATCCACAGACATGTCTCTTTTCATACGTACTGGAGGGCGCCGATAACTGAGTACTTTTTTAGTTCAACATGGTCTCTATGAAATCCCTTTGCAGCAAATGCAGTACTTTTTATATGCACACAGCACAAGATGAAGCATAATACATTACGAGGCATGACGCTATTCAGTTTCACTTTAACAAAGTACCAAGAATTATCAACAGCTTGATGAAACTTTCACAGTGAGTTCATCTTTTCCTAGCTTGTAGCATGAGAAGCTTTGGCATTAAACCAAACTTGAGAAGGCTAGTGGTGCTACTTGAACTACAATTCATCCAGCTTCCTTTCTCAACGTAGAAAATTATTCAAGCTGATGTCACTTTTATGATTTCAGCGAATAGCTTATACTAGTGACTTCTCAAATTACTCAGCCGTTACTTGTCCAAGGAGCAAACATTGTAACTTGACCACCTTCTTTCAAGTATGAGTCAAGGCGAGTGATTGTTCACGTTCACGCTGTTTTGTAACTGTGATAGCACTAATAGCTGTAACCGTTTGTCTTGGAAATCGAGAATCCATGAGTAAGGGTTAGAGTAGCAAGTCATGACTGATTGTGACTTCTATTTGTTCTATGTTTGTTTCACATGATGAGGCACTTGTAGCTAAAGCTAGGTTACACCGGCAAGAGTGGACAGCATATTGCAGACCCGCCTGGTTAGTAAATGGCGCAATATGTTCGTAAAAGTAGGACTCAATTTTGCAAGCACTGCTACAGGCAACATCTGCTACCACTCATCATTTTTACATGGGTATCAAATTGTTGCCTCGTTTGCAAATTAGGACAAGAGTGTTTCGATGACCGTTTCGAATGGATTCCAAGCACGATCGGTTCATCTGTGTTATTTTGTGATCTTTTTGAACCCGGCGAGGCTAAATGTTATGGATAATTGGTGGAATCTGGACCGGGGGTGAAATGCTCCCGTGATTTAATGTTAGGTTACGAGCGCACCTGGTTCCTTTTAGCTGAAATATTTATTTGCTTGTCTTGCTTTATCTCTCAGCTAAAGATGCAAATACTATAATAGCTGACAATGTTTATTTTACTAAGTGGCAAATTCTGAGTCATCAAAGTTTAACCCTGAAAGTTTCCGAGAAAGCTTTATGTCGTTTTGCCAATGGTTGTTTTTACGCAAGTGTTGTAAGTGTGTGTGTGCGTGTCCCTCATCTGGAAGTGTTACAATTATTTTTCTTTCCCGCCTCAGTCCTTTCTCCAGTGATAGAAACAAAGTAAACCGTTAATCCAAAAGAGTCATTCAGCGGATTTCTCCTTCTGGAGAAATATCCGAGCTGTCTATCCGTATCCACTTTTAACTGGCTCGTAATCGAGGAATCTTATATGGCAAGAAAAAGAGACTCTTCTTCTTTCTACAGCTGAGATTGAGGCCTGTGATTTTCTTAAATCTCTTCATTCAATCTGAATCGAAGGAGCTATCAGACTGACATACAATCAGCCTCTAAGAAAGGGGCCTTTCTCTCACACTTTCAAAGTGATTTCGCGTCAACAGCTGAACCCCATCCCGTCGGGCACCCGAGTGGCGTTTGAAGTGCTGAGGATTTGATGTCCAGGGGTAGTAGATGGAAATCGAATCAGCCTTTTTAATGCCACCCTTGCGTTCCAGTATTTCCGAAGGAAGGCTCAACTCTTTCATGGATATTGGTGCAGATAAAATAAGACAATGCTTTGAAACAGTGCGTAATGAGGGGAAGTGATCGGTTCCATTACAAAACACACATTGTTATTTCGAGCCACGTAATTTGTGCCTCGATTTTAAACCTGACTTGGAGAAAACTAAGTTAGAGAAATACATTTAGTATATACGATCTCATGCAAGTTACGTTGTCACCGTCTTTGAAGAGATTCAATGAACGGGTACTCTGAACTTCCTAGGAGGGAATTATGAAATATTGACTAGTGCTAAAGATAGGGTGGCGTGGCAACGCTGCGGTGTGAAATATGT
>VRMD01000623.1:0-23610 GCA_009872375.1 Sminthurides bifidus | reverse complement strand
TAACCAGAACAATTCACAGTTGTGGGAAATGTGCCAGTGCTGTGGATGAGATAAAATCTCCTAAATAATTGTACAGACTTCTAGGTTATTTTTAAAAAAAATGTTTTTTTGGTGCTTTTGCCTTGCAGAATACAATAGCGGCAGTTCTTCTTGAAATAACTTGCTAAACTTGCCGAAAAAATATTGTATCTTAAAGAGTTTCAGAGTGTATGAATCAGACGTGTTGGGTGAATTGATGTGCCCTTTGTAGTTCAGCACGGTCGCCTTTTACTGTTCTGAGTCACTAGTATATTCAAAATGCTTGGCTTTAATTGAAGCCGTGAAAGGCATTCCAGGGCTGGCTTGTACATTAATACTTGTTATCTATTTAACGAATGAAGGGGATTATGCGGTTACGTAACTCGGTGGCTCCGGGTAAAGTTTTTTCGGCGGTTGGAAAACCAATTATTTGCGTCTTTTGTACAAAATGAGCGAGCGGGTACGGAAGATCCCTTAATTCTTGTGCTCTTTTTAATCCAGATTAAGCCTCCGGTTGAGCTGCGTAATGAGTTTTTTCAAATTCCCCTTTGATCGTCAAATTTGTCACTTCACCGTGGGCCCAAGTAAGTCGTGCCTAACATACTTTTATCTTTGCCACTGCTTTCTAAAACATAGTTTAACTCCATGGTTCATTTACTAATAGACGGGGAGGGGAGTCAATGGTTAGCGGAAGATCAACGCCCTGTTCGTGTGGCTTTTATAAGAACCACCTGGTTGATTCGGTGGTAGGTTAATTGGTTTTCTGTGATGCATGTACGACTTTATTTTTTCTTGTTCTCGTCTTATTCAGATGGCTACAACAAGGTTCATTTGGACTTAATTTGGCACGAGTTGAAGAATGAGAGTTGCGTAATCTATGCTTCAGAATACAAGGTCTTCTCCGTGGAAAAAAGCTCCAGAACCGATAGAAACGACAAGGGAGAATTTCCAAGACTCATCCTCAGCGTGGTTATCAGCAGAAGTCTTTCGAGCTGGATATTTTGCACTCTTTTGCCCATGTTCCTCATCCTCCTATTTTCATACGCAAGTCTATATCTGGACAACAGCTTGAAATGGTCTCCTGGAATTCAGATGCCACTCGTACGTATGAGCATGAATGCCTTCGCGATTCTGCTCTTAATCCTGCTTCAAATCGGAAGCTCTGTGAATAATCCGCGTACAGGTGCCATCACTGCACTTAACGTGTGGGTGACCTGGATAGCTTTCCACCTTGTTCTATTCTTCTTAATTCCCTTCCTCGACCTTCTGCATTTTACTTGGCGACCGGGTCAAGATGCCCTAATGGAGGAAAAGTACGATATGCAAGCTCAAACTTCCAGCTCTATTCATCTTAATGTACAGCAGGTACTTGTTTTATTTCTGTTTTGATACTTTTGTCATCTTTTTGCTCAATGCGGCTGTTAGAAAAGTGAGCCTCCGTTACCTCGAATTATCGAAGCATTTCCAGGCTTTATCCACATTTTATGAGATCCAAAGAGAATTCAGTTTGCATAAAGACTCACGTTCCCAAAGGCAATTTATCAGATGCACCGTGATTCCTCCCAAGCTCATACTTTGTAACACATGCTTTCTCTTACCCTTACCCACGATTCCATGAGAAAGTCAAGGAAGTTAGCACAATAGACAAGCAGCTTCATATCCAGTTAGCTTCACTTCACTTCTTGCTTTTTCATTAAAGCTTTCACTGCCAAGATCACGTTATTTTCCACGTTTTAATTTCGTACTTCATGAGTTCATTCTTCGTAGACTTAACCCCTCATAAGTAAAAATAAGTCCATTCTTACAAGTTAGTCTCAGGTTACATTTATGTATTATACATTTTCTGTCAGTTTTGGTATACTGTCTCTGACGTCAGTGAACGAGAGCTCTAGATGTGCCTATTACAGGCTAAATCTGCATGTTTTCCGCGCTCATAGCTCTTAAAACGATGCCTTAAATGTAGTTCAAAGCCCTCCTCTTTCTATACTTAGTACCCCTTTCAGCAACTATTTTAGTGCAACACAATTTTTCACAAAATGTAACCTAGAGGTAGTTAGTAGGACTGAATTGCAAATTGCAGTCCTGGTAGAAATTTCTCCCACCATGGGGACTAACATAAGTACTTCTGTGTATTTGCAGACGCCGAGTGATCCACCGCGTAAGTCTCATCTGACGGCGAAACTGGAAGAACTTGTCAAATTCATATCTCCTCCTGCAACAGCTGTGTTTCTTGTAGTGTACTTTGTATTTTACTGCTCATGAGCATAAATAACCAGCATATTTAAGCCAAATAGGATAAGAGGAGAGAAAACTTAGCCAAATATTTTCTTACAATATATTTGCAATATACTTCAGAGTGGTATTTTGTGAAACTCTCGTTCTTCGGCAAAAACGTTTGTATGCATGATAACGCATATGTCAGTCAAAATTACGCAATGATCGGTTTACGATTCTTGTTTTACTACGTTCGAAGTAAGAAAGATATGAGAAGAACAATATATGAAGCTTCGGTCATGAATTTTCTCTCTCAATAAATACGCGGACATGTTTGGAGACGCAGTAAAAGATCAATCGTTTAATTCTACTCCAATGATTTGCTTACTACTTTGAAGACGTATTAGTTCGTAAGACAGGATCTGTTGCTGCACCGTTGTGCTGCTCAGAATCAGGTCGTTGGGTTCGAGGAAGTGGAAAAGCAAATAATTTTCGTACAGAAGAAAGTTGTATTTTTTAATGATATTTTTGAAGCTCTGAGGCTGATGCCCTTTTACGGATGGGGAATTGGGAAACGGATAGAATTTGATTGCTTCCAGATTTCTACCAGAGCAGTAACAGTAAATAATTAATTTTATGAATTGGGAATACTTTGCAACATGAATATAACTTTTTTAACCCGTGAATTACGGGATAATTTGCCCTGACTCGAAATTTCAGAGGTCAAAATTAACTGATTGCTAGAAGGATTACAAGATAAATGGAATGACAGTCAGGTACCCAAGAGTTTTTTTATCATCCTGGAGATTGATGAACACTTTCCCCATATTCGACTGGTAGAAATTACCTGGTGATTAGAAAGTTGGTTCTGGATCTGTTTCAGCTGGAAAGCAAAAGACCTCAGTGCATGTATGGAAGATTAGGCGGAAGCTCCGGGTCGTTAGATAGGCATGAGAGAGTTACGTAATTTCGGACAGACTTTTGTCATACGCGAAGGAAGACAATCTGAGAAAAAGGTTGCCGGAGCTGTGGCAGGGCGACAGACAGGTTTGATTCCTGCTCGGAAGCAGCCCAGGCAAAGGGTTATAGTGGGAGAGAAAGTGGAGAAAGTTGTTAGTAGTGGTAAATCTGTGGAGGAGTCAAAATGTGCTCCGTCAGTGACCAAGTATTAGGGTGCTTTCACACGTCTTTGCTACGGCCGTTTTACACTGCATTTATATTCAGTGCCAGCAGGGAATCTATTTCCCATTCCCCAGGCGTCGCTGGTAAACACCCATGAAACCAGAGAAAGTAAAAGGGAATTCTGTTTCGTTATCTAATAATAATTTCCTCCTCAGTTTCCTTCAACACGACCATGGCAACTACTCTCAAGTTCGTTGCCACACTTTGGATTTGGATTTCTCAGGCCCAAAAAAGGGGCTCCAGTTCTCAGAGCTTATAAATATTTCAAGTATCGTTATTTTAAACAAGTGTTGCTTAAATTCAGGCAGTTGAAATAATGAGAATCAGAACCTTGCAAATCCTTCTCTTCGTCGTCGGAGCAAGCTCTTACTCTCGAGCTGAAACTACGGCCAAAGTGACTGAGTCTCAAGAAAAATTCAATTGTGATCTGTATTCTAGAGCTCCATTTTCACGCTCCTTCCAAACATTCCTCAACATAAGAGACCAGGAGCCGTCGCAACGTGCCGACAAGTACTTATTCTCCAGGTAAGCCATCGAGTGAGCCTGCAAGTATTTGATGCCAAATTAAATCTCACACTATCTTCTCACGAGAACAATACCATTGTCGGTTAAAGAAATCCACGGAGTACAAGGCATATGAAGGAAATCTTTTACCATATTTATGTACCCACTGAGAATCAACAAATGCTAGGCGTGAGACAATCATGGCTTAAGCTACGCGTGTAGAACATATAAGCTGCTACAAGTGGATATAAATAACTGTAAAATGCAGATAGCGCGTAAGGCTGTACAAGCTTTCATGTACGTGAACCTGTTACTGGAGCTTTCTCATTTGCGAATTTTGCGCTGAAGCTAGTCTGAAATACGTTTAATTCAGATTAAATTTCCCTGACAGCGATGCAAGCTCTACTTTAGTACGCGACGCCTATCAGGTTTTGTAGCATGAATGGGAATCTTGGAGGAGAATTCCTTACGGAGGTAAAAGCTTTGGAATATCTGCTCCAATTTTGCCAATGTGACGAGGATTCTTGCACAGCTACGCAATTTTTGCGAGTTTTGAATCCCTTTTAGTAAAAAGATAGGTATTAAAGCTTCTGGCTGAGCCACAGGCTGTGCATTGAATCCAGAAAATCTATAAAGGCTCATGAAGAACCTGCTGGACTTTAATCCAAAAATATATAACAAAAAGCCATAGGAAAAAGCTAGTAGCCCAAGTTGAGGCAGATATTTAATGGCGCCATTTGAACTTTGTTTTTACCGATCATTTACTTGTTTATTGCATCGGTTACCGCGGCAGGAATTGTGATGAAAAAAACTGTTCTGAAGAAACTTCTTTACGTATATGAAGTTTGTGGGCCTACTATCTTATAATTACGACATGCTTTCACTTATAAATAAGCTCGTTCCAGGACATATATCTATTGATTCTGAACGTAGGAAAATCCTGGACCCTGGCTGTGCAGAGGTGAAGTTTTATTTTGTTCCGGTTGAAAAAGTCTGTCATAGTTTTTTTCCGCCCAGCTTGTCACACTCATGCATGATACGTAGGAGACATGCGTGCGAGGTCATGATTTACACGACCAACCTAGCGTCTAGCCAACAACGCCAACTTCAGCTCAGGACTTTGCTGTATTCATTACAGGATCTCAGAAACTGCATCATCAAGCGAGGTTTTTCCAAGACTCAAGTTACAAGAATGATGATTCGCACTCAAGTATTGCTGAAGAACAGGATTCCTGGAACCGCACCGTCTCAAGCTCAACCTCAGACTTGGAGAGCGAAAATTCAACTCTGTCGCTCTTTTACCGTCGATACGATGTTGAAAGCTGGAAAGTGTTTGGGCTTTTTGATGAGAGCTACCTAAGAGAGATTGACGAGCACTGGTTAACCTTCCCACCTGCTTCGAATACAAGCTATCGAACAATGGCAATTACGTACCTCATTGTGATGACTGTGGGTTGTGGAGGGAATCTTCTCGTAATCATCATGTTCTTCAGGTAACTTATGCAAGTTTTCCAGTATTATTTGGTTCACATCAAGTGTAAGATGAAAGAGACTTGGGTTCAAACCAGTAGGCTCAATTCCCAAGTAGTGTAATGAGCACTTAAAAAAATTCGGATTCAGTGGAAACGCCGTGCTTGAGCCTCATGGATCAGATTTACTAACATAGCTCATCAAAAAATAATGTGACTCTTAACTCGCTTTTTCATTTCGAAAGTTTAAACGGGTATTCCTCCGCGCTCTGGCTAGGACAGAATAGTCTTTTTCTTTATTTTTACGAGTAGAAATAATTCCCATATTCATACTTTCATAGCTCCAGCTTTTGCATGCGTATTTTCACAGAATCAGACGTTATTGCTTGTTTGATCTATGAGAATCAGTGCATACAAGGACTGGCTCGCTCTCACGTACCGTTTCCCCATGATAAAAAAATCATGTTTGTCTTGTGGAGAAACGTTGCTTGAGTTATTGGTCTGCATAACATGGCCGTTCCGTGAGGGGTTTTATTGCACATTTGCTCAAAAGTTATTAGCATGCTTCGATCGTTTCGGTAAAGAAACTTCTGCAACGTGCTCCTGTACAGCTGCAAAGTCAAACGGAGCTGAAACCCACAAGAGTGAACATGTAGCAGAGTACATCTGGTGCTGGAACAACTTTTCTATGGACAAAATTCTGTAGCTGCTTTTGGACAGTTTCATAACGGCATTCACAAAGGATGTAAGGAATCCCTTCCTTCCTGACTCTCTTCCTTAAGCTGTAGCCTGAGGGATTGCATGACGTTGGCGATATTCTCCGATAATCAATAAGGACCAAATCAAACACGGTAAAAGCTCTCACAAATAATTTGGTTCAAAACAGTCGAGGAGTAAGGGACAAATTAGCTAAAATTGCAATTTTCTTCCTACCTCTCCTTGGTACGATATTCCAGTCTATTCATGTCATCAGACTGCGTTCTCTAGGGAAGGAAAAGAAATAATTTCTCTGTCTAATCCCAACGCTCAAATACGATTGAATTCTCAAATCTGATGTTAATTAGGTGGCATTTTCCGCGCTATTGAACACAGCGATTTTGTGTGTTAAGCCTGCTGAAGCAATTGCACCCAAAAAACTGGCATGAGAACCTCTGAGACATCCTCCAGCTGGGAATCGTAGAAATGAACTTGACTATCCCCCATTGCCTTTTTGGATTTTTTTTCACAATATTATTTCGTTCACGAATGTAACATAACCCTCGAAAAAGCATGAGAAACGGGAAAGGTGAAGAAATCTTCCAGTATTCTGTGTAGTTCTTTGTTTTACCATTCTTTGTCAGTTCTAACAAGTTGCAAACACAAAGGAACGGAGAAACCGTCCCGTTTTAGAAATGGGCAAACTTAAATTGATATCAGTTTCTATTTTCAAGTTGACTGACTACTTTTATGACTTCATCCGTGTGAGTTTTTTCCCCTCTACATTCTAAGAAAGTCCTTTCGTGAGCCTGAATGTGCAATTTGCGAAATTTCTAGCATGGAAAAAATTTGCCAAATCCTTTGCGACATCATTTTTTTCCAGCTTCAGAAGCCGTTTCAGTAAAGAGATCAAAAATGGTTTTCATACGTAGGTAAAAATATTACACTGGCAACCAAATCACGGAATTTTTCCATCAGTAAACTTGTGAGCCAGATCTTGCGAATGTCTAATTTTTCCACGGAATTTTGTATTGCTGTAGTTCATTTGAATTTCGGCAGTTTGTTCAATCTCTGTTAAATGTAAAAGTATGCCTTTTCCGGCCGACACAACTTTTGAGCTCAGGTGGAATGAAGTTCTGAACCAATTCCAACAAACTGGGGCTTTTATTTCTTTAATGTATTTTTTTCGGTAGAGCAGGGCTCCAGTAGGAGCTGTTGACCCCCCTTACGACAGCGACTTTACTTTATCAAAAAGGTTTCGCACATTCTCACTTTCCTACACAATTTTGCAAACAAAGCCTTTAATAAATGGCTCCAGAGAGATGTACTTCTCCAACTCGAGAAGTTCAGCTGCGAATGCTGCCTGAAGACAGACCGAGTCAGAAGTTGGACTTGAAACACGATTCTTCAAAGTCCTTTCACCGAGAGTAGCTCCAAGGCTAAACTTTTTCTTCCTGCTGAGTGAGATAAAATATTGGCTTGACGAAATACAAGATCAACCAGCTAGTCAGTACTGCCTTTGCATCATTTTACAAAAGTGTCCGTCCACTCGTTTCTATGAATACGCAAGTGTAAGATTTGAGTACGTACCCGCTGTGTAATGCAAGTGCGTGAGAGACTTAAGGCAATTTACGTGTTCCGAAATCACCGCTTATTCAAATCTATCTTCTAAAATTGGTCGTTGCTATGGTCTCCTACCATCAATCTCCCACTATCGTTTCAGTTGCTATGGAAACTGCACCGCTTACTCTTATAATGATAGAACCTTTGCTTCCGTATGGAAATCACGCAGTACATTTATGAAAGAATGCTGGAGTTACTGACACTTGATCGTAAGAATAGGAATGTTAAGCATTTATTACATTGGTACCACTCCGACGTTTCAGTCCAACTGTGGAAGGCTATTATGCTCTTCTTCCGGCTGTGGCGAAGTCAAAACATGAGCAAAAACTTATAAGCTATAAATAATTGCGAAATGACCCTTTGCAACATAGTGTGGACTAAAGCTGTACTGGATGGTGCATGTGCACCTCCCACGGTATAATTATAATTTGACGACTGCCATGGATCTTCTTCACATTACTCGCCCATTTTGATTATTTATTTATACGTGTGTGTACCACACATTGTGCAGACTAAGTAACGCACATAATGTGTAATTCTTCCTTCAGTAGCACCTTATGACTTCCCAATGCTGTACAAGTCGGATAATTGCATGTCAGTTTTGCTCTGCTCATCTTGAAGTGGTTGTTTCGGATGTAATCGCAAAGCTGTTCGTTATTACTATTGTAGAGAAATGGGAGATATACGGATTTCGGTATCATCTTTTTAATGAATAACGTGCTTTTGCTAGAAGGAAACAACTACAGCCCAGTAATACGATAAGAAAATCGGTAGAGTTGGTTCGGTACAGGCTGAAATAATTGGCATGCAAGGTTTAATGGGTTGAATGCTCCTATTTCAGATGTCGGTCACTAAGGACTCCAGCCAATTACCTTATTTTGAACTTGGCAGTTAGCGACTTCATGATGCTAGCCAAAATGCCCGTTTTCATCGTGAACAGCTGGTACGGAGGACCTGTGCTTGGATCAATGGGTGAGTATATTTTTTCCTGCTACACGAGCATTTCCAGTGGAAGATTAAATCGTTGCCAAGGTCTGCACTCTCTCTTGTCACATATGTCTTTGCTCAAGGTGGATTAGAAAGGCAAAATGATGAAGGGAGCTAGGAAAATTGAATTTTCGGAACGACCATTTTTGTTTCAGAGTGACAATGATTATTGCTTTTCCAGCAACTTGATCAAGATTTAACGCTTTTGTTTCAATAGCTTGTTCTCTCCGATGAACTGGTCGGAGTTGTTAAAGACCAATCGTACCCATACTGGTTCATGGAAAAACGTTTTCCGTGAACTAGTTTTCACGTATTCCTTAAAAGTCTACCTTAGTGCATTTAAATACAAAATCCCGTCTTGAGTTTTAAAATAGGAGTCTCTAGTTCATCTCAATTGGCGGCATCCGGAGAATTTTGCACTCCAGAATAAATTGCAGCATTTAAAACCTACATACTACACAGTTTCTCTGCCAGGTGCTGCTGGAGAGAAATTTTGGAATCGCAACGAGGCTCGGAGCTATTTCCATTTCCACAGTATCATTCCTTAATTTATAGCAGGCGAAAAGCCAGATACAAGATTTACGTTGCCTTGGATAGCTGAGTTTAGTATCCGGAAGAGCGATGTATCCATGGCATCAGTCGATCAGTTAGGTCAAGAGTTTTATAAACAGGAATCCCAAGCTTTATAACTGTGCTCTCTGCATAGTTTAAGTTTGCATTACGTACAACTCGTAATAGCGTTTAGATTACGAAAGGTAAAGGATTGCTGCACTGCAGTGAGCAACTAAAAATTCGCTTTCTGCAACTTGGGCTCAAGTGAGGATGGCTTTCACCATTAATTAATTGGATAGGCGGCGAAAGAGGTCGTTAATTAAATTGAGTTTGAATATTTAAGAACTAGTAAGGTTACCGAATGAAGACTTGATGGCATCAAAGTTACTGCGGTGATCCTGCAGGGTAGGAGTTAGTAAACTTAATTATCGATGGGATTTGTTCCTACTTGTGTAAGAGCTTGTTTACGTTCTTTTTAAAGTGTATTTCTAATGGCACTGCTAGGAGCAACTGCTCGCTGAAATTTGCAGATAGGGCAACGCGCTAATGATCGGATGGATTTGAATTCTCAAAACATTTGAAATGCATGAAAGCAAAGTGAAGGCATAACCTTTATTAAAAATTTCATGGGTGGGCAGTCCTTCGGGATATTTCTTGAGTATACAGACGCCTACGGTATTTGTCACTTATTAAAAGGACAGATGAGGATGCACTACTCACGTGTTGCAAAACGTTCTAGCCTGGAATTCCCATTATGCTTCAACCACCTACAAATTTGGGCTTTTATGAATTCCTGAGCCCTGCCCTTCTGCCCGCCGCCCTCTGTGAAAGTATTTATTTGATCCGTTTCCTGCAGGGAAAGTACAACTGTGAATGAGAGCATGTAGTGCCCAGAGCACCGGTCCAAAGCATATCTTCCGATGCATCAGTCTTCAGCTTCACTTTGAAATATTCATGCCTATAACGAGACTCTTCCGTTACGAACTCCCCAGCATCCCAACGTAACGACAGGAAGTTGTTCAGGACTTGCTGATTTCAAAGTTTCGAAGGACTTGGACCTACATACATAAGACTGATCGATAGACAATCTTTTGCACTCAGGGCCTATCTATTGAATCTTTGCAAACTCAGCCACAATAGAAATTAACAGGATGGTATAATCTGTGTGCCGCCTGGAAAATGTTGAGCCCGGTTTGAAAATCGAAGTTGTAGGAACGAGATGTTCATAATGAAAAACAATTGACTCGCACCAAATAGCTCACTCATTTCATGGTCCACGGATGCAGACACAAGTTTTAGTTCTCAATCAGAGCAAGGAGCAAGGGGATCTTCATGAGGTGAACGTGCATATGTATCTTTGGAATGCAAACAAAGATGTTAATGCTTATGCGCGTATAATGCTATTGACTGCTGTATAAGTAAACCGCTGGTGTAACTAAAGAGCGTCAATGATCGAAACGGGTTTTAATTACAGTATCTACCAAAGTTGAATTGTTGAAAGTCAGACTGACACGGTTTTGGAAGAATAATGCCTGATTTTGAACTGCGATAAATTGCAGGAAAACAGTCTGGCTATCCAACTAAACGCGTAATCCTCCAAAAGCTAATTGTGACAGCAATTATTCTGAATCCTTATCCTTATGCCTTTTGTCCACTGATTGATTGTGTGGTTGATTACTTCCAGGTTGCCAGGTATTTGGGTTTCTCGGTGGGCTGACTGGAACAACTTCAATCATGACTCTGGCAGCTATTGCTGTGGACCGTTACTGTGTTATCGTGTTTCCTCTAAATCCTTACAAAAGAACGACTCATACTCGCGCAATCTTAATGATTTTCTTTGCTTGGATTTACTCGGCCGTTTTTTCGACTATGCCCCTTCTGGGAATCAATCACTACGTCTCTGAAGGATTTCTCACGAGCTGCAGCTTCGATTATCTTAAGGATGACGTTGGCAGTCGCATTTTCATCTTCGTTTTCTTTGTCGCTGCATGGGTATGTCCATTATCCTTTATCGTATTCTCGTATTTCGCCATCTTCCGAATGTGTAATGCAAGCGGAGAAGCTGGATTTCTTCAATGGAGATAAAACCAGGGAGAGCTTCAAATCCAAGTGAGTAACTATTTGTTTTGATGCGAAGAATAATGTTTCCGTCGTTGCTGTTGCAAGTTTTGCTGGTAGAGATTAGATAGTTTCCGTGGGAGACTGCGTGGTTTGGAGAAAAAAGTCATTGTTCTTTCCAAGCACGGTGTGTCTGAAAACTTTGCGACGTTCAAATGTAGACAGATCCTCTCAGATCTGACACCGGGTCTCAAACTGTGTCATGCATGTCTTTTTCAGGAGAATNAGATCCTCTCAGATCTGACACCGGGTCTCAAACTGTGTCATGCATGTCTTTTTCAGGAGAATTCAAGACAAGCTGCGAAAAGATGTGAAGATCGCAATGCTTACAACTTTTATAATTTTGATTTGGATTCTGGCGTGGACGCCGTACGCCACAGTTGCTCTTCTGGGAATATTCGGGCAGAAACACTTGATATCCCCGATGGTATCAGCCATTCCTGGACTCTTTTGCAAGATCTCTAGTTGTATCAACCCCTTTGTTTATTCCATCAATCATCCTAGATTCCAGAAAGAACTGAGATCGAAATGTCAGAGCATTTGCAAGTGCCGAAGCCGCGCTGCACTCCGTAAAAGCTCACCGCAGAGTGTTTCCTACGGAGTTTCCGTCTCTGACAACTACGAATTCCAAACGAGGCGATTTTAATTACGACAGTGAAAGCGTCACCATAGCGGAAGAAGGTGCTGCCGTCAATCAAACAGTTGAGCTGGAAAAAGCAACACAGTTGCACCAGACCGTGCTGAGCTTTCAAGAGGATGCCAAGAAGGCAAACGGGAAAGTAAGGATGGTATCCATACAGAAGCCCTCCAACAACATTGCGAAAATCGTACCGGAGAGCAATCCAGGAAGGACACAAAAGACCACGATGGCGACGCCAACGAGGTACGTTTTGCTCCAGCAACCCGTTCATCCTGTCCCCTCTTTAGAGCTGTCAAACAATAGTAGAAGACGAAGCGAACCGAATTTAATTTGGCCAATAATAGCAACATGCAGAGATCCAGCTTCTTCACTTTCCAGGTGCAAGAGTGTCACTTAATCTGCAGTGTATTTGAAAGGAGCATCCTACAACTTATCTCTATTTCTCGCATCAGTGAGTCGGTAATACAATACTTGTCAGGCTATTCGCACCAGACAGTAAAGCGCAAGAGGGAACACGTAAACACAGGAATGTCTCAAATGAATTAAACTTCAATACTGACTATCACGTCCATTAATAACTTCAAGTACCTGACAGCTGTACTTTCATTAAAACTACTTCTGATATGAGCTTTGCTCGAGATTATCATCATGGTTTGCTGTTTGCTTCATTCAAGAGAGCTTTATTATTGTTTACTAATTTTGTCGATAGGTGAAATCGGTCCGAGAAACCGAAATATTCATTAGAGAAATATTGGTTCTGTAAGTCGTTTCAGCGACAGTGGCGGGCGTCACGATTATGTATTTCATCATCATCATATAATATGCTGCTAGGTAAAAATTATTAGTGGTACCCATTGTCTATGTTTTATGTGATCATCGCAATTTGCAAGTGTACGTGTAAATTGTTCTTTAGACAAGAAAAATAAACGCAAATTGCAATGAATTTCATTTTTTTAAACTGTGGTGTGCACATTTCAATTATACTCTTGAGCACAAAAATGACTTGATGAGCTAGTTTTTGTACAACATTTCCGCATTGAAATTGCACAGACTACTTTTCATAGAGTAGCAATATCTGGAGAAACTTTATTTTTTAGTATGTTAGCCAATGCTCATTAAAGTTCTTTGCTGACGACAGCTATGCCCAGTTTTAGCGACTTTACTTGTTATTTCGACGGCTTCTAAAGTGAATGTCCCAGCTTAGTATCACCTTTAGATATTTTGCGGAATAATATAATCCGATTTTCCTCACAACCTCACGTTTGCAAATACATTTAACACTTGAGCGTGGCCGCAGAAGCACTTAGAGTTCCGGAGCAATTCTTTGATTTAAAAAGCCATGCCAACGTTGCTATGGCTTGTGAGTTTGAGGATTTGACTTGAACCACACAACAAGACTTGAGAGATTACTTTGTCTGTGGACCAAATGTCAAGCTTACCATCAGCACATGAAGCATGCTCAACTTCTTGAGGTTGCCACAACCACAAGAGGGTTTAAAGTTGCGGATTGACCGACGAATCCAGGTGGTTTCCAGAGTAGCTGCTTTTGGCCATGCCAAGGACCATTGCCTTATAGAGTGCAGCAAATATAATATTCTAAAGTGCCTCATGGCTTGTGGTCCTATGAATGAAAGGAAAGGGTTTGATGCACTTCAGAAGGCTATTTTAAGCTTATTTCGAATCGAATGGGCTTACCTGGGAACGGATTCAAGATTAGAATTAAGTTAAGTTTGTGAGAAAACTAGCACAGGCATCAATACTAACTGCGATACAAGGGATTGAAGGGATGCATACAACAGGTTGTACTTTAACTACTCAAGCTTTATTTAGCAAGTTTTGTGCATTATTGCGATTGAGTCATCCAATAATAAGAATCAACAAATTTATAACGCATGAAACAATAAAAAACAAGGCAACATATAAATAACAATTGTGTCCAACTCCTCGTAGTCATAATTGGTGCATGTAATCGTCAGAGTCTGGAATTTTCTCACGTCCAATTAGCATAATCGGTCAGCAGTCAAGTCGATTTGGAAGTCGAAGTCAATATAGTTTCATAGGAATCTCGTAAAGATGGAAAACTTCAATGATGGTGGCACATGGTTCAGTGGGGAAGGAGCACTGGAATCGGGATGAAGTTTCTAACCCTTGAGGACGGTATTCCAGTCAGTGACGTAGATGAAAAGGCGGATGACAAATCCAACGGGTTCACAGGTGTAAGCTCCACATTCAGGAACGACGGTTCTGTAGGCGGTAGACACCCGGCGCATGAATTTGCCTTCGTTGGGGATCTGGTTGAAGAATCTGGAACAGAAATGGTAATTGAATGATTGAGCTGGAGAGCTATGAAGGTAAACATGAAGGTTATATGGACTTGGATTTGAAGCAATTCACGGAATAGCAAGTAATATAAATTATTTACGCATCAGCCCATTTGTCGGCTTGGGTGTTCCTGGCTCCGCGCTGCAATTCGCACACAATTCTTTCTATGCACTTGTCGTTATCCAGAATCCCTCTAGCGTGACGGCTATGTGCTTGTTTGGCGGCAGGTAGGATGTAATTTTCCTTAATGCTTCTCGCTACCGGGTTGTTCACAAGGCTGGAGGACGAGGTAAAAAGCAGAGCGAGAAGAGGAATCACAATGAAGGCAAGCCCAAAGGCAGCTACTCCAAGAACTGACAGAGATGTGTCAATAGCTCCCTTAGTCAGTCCAGTATTGAGGGTCAAAGGGTGGATCATTTGATCCAGAGCTCGTTTGCTTGCCGTATCCACCTTCTTTTCCGCTGCACTACCGGAGGCCGCCGTGGCTGGGCCTGCCCAAGCGCCAGTGAAAGCACACAAGAGAGCCAAGGCAGCAATAACTTGGAAGCACTTCATGATGATTCTTTTGAATTTCCTTGGATGATTCCCAGAACTGGAAGGTGGATTTTCAGCTTCTGTAAAGATTTTTTTCTTCTGCTACTGCTTCTCAGATGAAACCCTGAAGTGAACTGATTTCCTCAAGACTTTTGTCCTGTATTTATATGAACCCGACAAGGGATAGAATTCATTACAAGAATGCGAATTCTGCTCAAGTTTGACCGTTCATCTTCGTATTTGCAAAACCTAGAAATACTCAAGCCCAACATTCCTGGCACCTATACACAACTGTAACAGTGCCCGAATTAAGTTTCACTTGGCTGAGGAAAGTTGTTTTCTTTCCCCAGTTTTCTTTTGCAGCAACTTGTCAAATTTGGATCCTGGTCTCAATTTTGCGGCCGGGCTGAAGATGTCTGCCTGTAGCGAGAGAGGACAGCCGATCCGCCAGACGCTGCCGCCATTACCTCAACTTGTGATACTTACGCGGTGCGAGTTGCGAAGTCCCCAACAAGGTGTGAAACGAGAAAAACTTATCAGTCAACAAGTGTAATGTACCGTATCGTTGGTAAGCCGGAGTACTATGTAGATCGTTTGCCATTCATGACTGCAGGACTCAAATGTACACTTGAATGACGTTGCACCCTGAGAGTTACTCCATCCTTCCGTTTCTATTTCACCGGCCGGTATTCTAGCCTGAGACGGTGATACTGTGGCACTTTGATACAACTTTTTCCTTTCGCATGTTCAACCTTCCAGCATGCTTACACGATTGTGTTCCACTAAAAGTGCATGTACATGAAAAATGGCATATTTTCAATCCAAAGCTCGTTCTGGAAAAGGCGCTGGATTTTTCTAACGACTTCATCAATTTTTTTGACGAAAGGATTGGAAGATTGTGGTTCCCGGAAAATAAAAAATCGCTCACTAAAATAAAACTTGCCAAAACGGATGCAATTAATAAGGCAAAACATAGTTCCAGGAGCATCAACTTTCTCAAACCAACGAATGCCCTGTGCATTGCATATGCTTGATTGAGTACAGAAAAATGCTAATGGTGAAATGCTTCATGATTCATATTGAATGGTGAGGTGGATGTAGCCGTGGAACACGAGAATGCTGACTGTCGATTTCTCCAATTATCATGTTTAATGCAATTTTTTTGCACTATTCAAACCAGGTGATGGTTATCAGGGGCTTTTACCGTAATGATGTGGCTCATCACTCCCGAGCACCACATGCATTGTCTTCCAATGTTTGTATTTCGACCATTACTTCAGCATGCATTTCTTGACGGCTAGTTTCGTGAAAATCATGATGACATTACTAACACACATGTTTTCAAGCCCGTCTAACCAGTTTTCTTATGTCTCACAAGTTTTGTATTATAAAACTCAATATAAGCTCCACAAGCTGCAGGTAACAAGTTTTTCATTATGCAATTATTCCCCTTCGTATTGCTGTTATAAAATTAATTGGAAACCTTTCCTTGTTGCATGATGTACTTATGAAACGCGTTAAAATGGTTGCGGATTGGAAAGTTGATAATGTGATGTTTGCACTTTCCTCCTTACGAGCTGGGAACAAGCAATCTGAGATCTGTCAATCACATGAAAGAGATTGTCGTTGTTGAAAAGCATCAGATTTACTTCTGTTTCATCATTATCGATAGCTGGATCGCGTTTACCGCATAATGGTCACAGAAAACCACTCTTTCTTTCCACGAACTAGTAGTTACATTATACGAATATGCTTCCGGTCGGCGAAAGTGCTCAGTTCCCAGAGCAACCTTGATCCTTCTCTCGCCTCTCAGCTCTCAAATGTCTAACATTATGAATATTTACTGGGAAGGATAGACAGATTCACATAATTTGTTCAGCCCCTTGTCTTACATTGGTTTCCCTTCTGAAAGTTGCACAAAATTGCAATTCATTTCATTCCAGATAATAAAAATGGTCATTGGTTTCTAACCTTCGGAAAGGATGAGAGGACTAAGAGTTTTCCTCCGCTTTGATTTCTTTCCCTTAGAAGTTTATTTGATTCTGAAGGTACCGCACTCAGATCACATAATAAATTGAATTAGTTATCTTTCTTACGCGTCAGTTTCAATCGATCCTTGAAAGGACGCAGTAACTTCGGCTTTGACTCCACCACTCGTGCTTTTTTCTTGGTCTGTTTGCGGAAATTCATAGTGTCATCTGCAGCAAGATGGAGTTTTTGTGTAGGATTGTGGTCCTTTTCTTGGCCCTCCTGGAACTCTCCACTGCCTACAGGTACCAAGTGCCACGTGATGAAAATAACAGAAAAATTTATAAGATTGGTATGATTGGTGACAAGCCTTCGAGTTTGTGCCCAGAAGACTCAAGTGACATGGAGAAGCCTTACCGTTATCACAAGGAGACGAAACGCTGTTACATGGTTGGAGACCGAGGTCCTTGCCCACCTCTGATGGAGTTTGTGATCGAGGACGACGAGTACGGAGTTTGCGATTGCGACCACAAGCTACGTTGCGGCCGACCCTTGATTTACTGGCCTTCGACAAAGCGCTGCTACTACGTTAACGAGAGAGGTCCTTGTGGTCCAGGAAAATGGATCGTGTTCGGTTTTAACCTAAGTCCAACTTGTAAGAAGAATCCATGCGAGCATCTCATGGCTCAAGATCCTTCACACGGGGGAAGGTTCTGGTTCACGTTTCATAACAAGTGCTACAAGACGTACACTCAAGGTTATTGCCGACCTGGAGAAATTCTTTTCAATAACGCCAAGGAATACCGTCCTACATGCAACAAACAGCCTCTTTGCACCCCAATCACGTCCTCCACAAATGCCATGACATGTTTGCCCGGATCTAAAAAGGATCACGATGGACGCTGTCAGAGACGACATATTTACAGACCTTGAATTGTTTGGCCCAGTGTTAGCCTCTTGCATCGCAGTCAAGGGATCGCTCGTAGGCAAGATTCTACTGTCTCGCTTGCTTTCCCTTGTTGATTTATAGTCAAGCGGTTGTGTTTTTAAATATATGGTCCTATTATTTATTTTTACCGCATATGAGCCTGTTCAAGTTAAACGTTGTTGAACATCGGTGAATAAAATCTCGTTTTTTAATTGTACAGTAATTATTACATTGGTATTCCATGCTAATGTTCGAAGTCGGTTTGAAAATTACAACGAGGAGAGCTTGCAAAATTTATTACCGTCGCAACTATTTTATTTCCAGGCCATATTTTGCACTGCTTACTGGAAGCGTGTGCTGTCCTTACCATTACTGGTCGCTGTGTGACGGCATACCAAGGGAATCCAAGAAATGATTAAAACGTCTGCAATGGAAGGATCTGTGCCAGTCATGCCGCTTTGCGGTATCCCGATTGACGTGCCAACATCTCCCGCTTTGACACCACTACCAATGCAGCCATTCCTTGTGCAATGACATTTCATCTCCTCGCTTTTCGCTCATTAGAATTGTCGTGGTTCCTCCTCTCAATGTCATAAGCGACTCAGATTCGCATTTTGGCTCAAATAATCTGAATACTATGTGAAAAGGCATGAGAAGTTCCTCTTCCACGACATAGAAGTGGGATCTTGCCATGACCTTTTGGTGTCGGGTGAGATGAACAGGAAATGCGTTTAAAAGCATGTAAAGGTGTGTGCGTCTTCGAATTCTGTGTGGATGGAAATAATACTTGATCGAGGCCAGTTTACGAAATTCAGTAGGAGAGTGTGCTACCAGGGCCATGCGAAAGCATTTGTAGAAAAGGGATAATTTTTGATGTTCACACTTAAATCTCAATTTATTCAGCCAAGACAAGGTTGTGTCACATGTGCAAGCTTTAGGCAGTGGCAAGGGTTTTTGTTTCCATTCACTGAATTGATATGACTATTTCTGATAATCTATTAACCGGAACTGATGAGCTGTCATGGCATTAAAGGAAGTTCGGAACAAAACGTGCTTTCAACCGGGAGCATTTTATTACTTGTGACACCTTTCGAATCATTCATCAGTGTGTAACTAAATGCATAAGAGTCGTAATCAATAAAGCTTTAAGATTAATTCACCTCCAGTTGTGTGTTCAATAATTTTCATCAAAGCTATAGCATTGTATGCAACCAATATTCTTAGTTTACATGTTCACAACAAAGGCTCTGTGATTGATAACTCCCTGCTAAAGTTAATAGTACTGACCAGATAGGGATCTACTTGTCTTGGTGATTTTTTATCTCCGTTCTTTGCTACCATTTACATGACATATAATTTCATTCATAACTTTCTCAATTTGAACAGTTTAAGCGTGAACACGTTTAATAATGTGCATAATCTTAGGTATAGGGAAAAATAACATTTGACCCGTCAAGGGCGAGCACTTAAGTACTAATTAACGGAAATGCTTCTTAACCTAATTGAGGGTCTACCTCCAGGTTATCAGCTATGATAGATTTCATACTCTCGTCATGCATTATAGGGTACTCTGAACATACATTCTCTTTGGTTAAAATATAAATAATTTTAATATAGGTAGCATTGATATGTTATCACGTTCATGACTCTGTTTCCTAAAGTATCTGTGAGCCTGCACTCGTAATCATAGATGAATAGGTAAACTTCAGGTATTTTCGGTTCATTTTGTTATCAGGTTCACGACTATGAGACTACAGTTGTATCTGTTGCAGCTAAAATACGGCAACGAAATGTGCATTTATATACTTCATCCATTTTAAATTTTGGCAGTGTGTACGGACATCTTACTCTAAAAACCCTGCTACTTCGTTCGACTAGCATCGTTATATTTCTTGATCAGCAGATAAAACTCAATGTAACAGCATATCTGCTTCATCCACAATTCACTTGTAACCTTTATACATATCAGCTAACATAGTTTAACCAACGTTTCCCTATAGTAGTTACCTCATAGCACCATGCGTAAGACAGATATGTGACCAGACATGTGACATTTTTGAAGCTGATCATTGTCATGAGTTGCCTGTTGCGTTTAGTCGCTATCACGAAGCACCTTCAATGCTTCCCCCAGGTGCGTGAATGCACCTGGATTAACTTATTCTAGCATCTACCTGTATTGTGTGGATTCTAAATCATTTGCTCTCTTTCTCATCCAGAAAGGAGGAAAGGTGAGAGCCTGTTTGATAGTGAACTTTTGTCTTTAGAACAGGAAGTAAAGGATACCCTTCTTTCCTTCATGTCAAGCTGTGTAACCATCAATCCAATTAGCTGAAACTATGTGTGACATGGTTCCTTCTGCAGTGTCGCAAGCTTCTCTATAAGAAGAAGTCACGTGGAGGACTAAGAATTGACATGCAATTCTTGTGTTACGTGATTGGCTGTTTGAAAAAGACTTGTACGTATTTTATTTCTTGCTGTGTGTACTCTAGCATGGCGAAATTGCTTCAAGGCAACTCTTGTCGATGATTACGAATTCTGTGGAGTAGGAGCGTTATAGCTTTGAGCTAATTGTCAGTGGTTGTTATTGCTCCATGAGACTATTGATAGAATCCAGGCTGTTCTGTAGACTGTAGCTGAACCTGGCAGTTGATGTCGTAGGACAAGATCGAAATGAGGCAAGACAGAACACAATTGAATCAGACCGTGGGTTGTAGGATGCGCCATAACCGTCGTTAACAACTGCACCGTAGCCCATGAACTGGTCATGTTTAGTCGGGAGCTACAAGAGAAAATTATACACCTGATTAGGTTTATTAGCTTGTAGTTTCGCGTCGGAACTGGAAGGGAATTGCATTTTTTCATAGTGACCCGAGACAAGCATCGCATATACCTGGCTTGTAGACAGTGCAAAATGGTTGGCGATTTTGAAGGAGTCGTCCTGAAACAGCTCCGGCACGTCCATGTTGAGTTCCACTGCTTGCTGCCGAAGCCCAAGTAAATGAATGTCAATGCCTTCGCCTAAAATATTCTCCACCATGATTGTTGTTTGTTTTTCCACGGCCACATGGAACTTTTGCATCTTGTCATGAAGGGAATCTCTGTCGGATTTCATTGCCTTTGCCCACTCCAGTGCTTCCATAGTGGTTGAACGGATGCAATCCACTCGTCCTAATTTAAAGCGCCGCGTTGAAGCACTCTCGTAAGTTGCCACCATTTTCCCATGAAGGCTGCAAATGTATGAGTAAAATGAAGAGACTTTTCAAATTAGGTACTTCAAGTGGTACATCAAAGTCAAGTTCGCAAGCAAGCTCAAAGAATGACGCTACAACTGAGCTCTCTCTCTAGCAAAAACCTCAAAAACCAAGTGACACGAATCACGAGCTGGGGGCTCGAGAGGTAGGGAACACTGCATTGTACAGGTGTTTTGTTTAACTTGTGAGAATCCTTTCTACAACACACACATGGCTTGCAGGCACACGTTAAAATCAGTTGCTTGATCCTCATGTTGGAAACAAATAACCAAGACTCTCACTTACCTGTAATACGCTAGCTGAAGCGCCAACTGGATGAACACATCGGGGCTGACTTTGCATTTCTTGATGAAGTTTTTCCCGTAGTTTTCGTAGCGGAACACCATCAAATCCATGTCTTCAATTAAGCTGGTGCCAACAAAAAAAAAGAATTTCGGATCAGAACAGAATGAGCCTTGCCATACAATGAAAGTTGGGTTTCATATCCATCATTTAAAGTTCAACCAAATGAGAGAGGTGGAGAAAATGGCATTAGTGTGATTTGCAAGGATTTGTATGTGGAAATATTTTGGTGCAATTTTCGATACAAAAGAGCGAGGGAAATCATGCGTCTTACTGGTCAATTGCGACGGAAGCTTCTGTGATAGCTGACTTGGTTTCGGCATTGATCGTCCATTCCAACTTGATGGGTGGCGGAATTGAGCAAACTTGTTCTTTAGGTTCGTCGATGCTCTTATTCTCGTCTTTCGTATTAAGTTTTGTGAGGAAGTCATCAATTAAGTTTAACACGGCAATCCCCTCAGCTGGAGAGTGCTCGTAGCACAGGCCTACGGCTCCGTCCGATGATATAACGAACTGGAAGTAGAAAGTATCTCATTATTTTTTACTTTTCTCCCAACTTTGGCCCACTTATCCACTAGCGGGATCAAAATCATAGAATCTAAATGAAACCATATGCTGCATTGTGCGGGAATGACTTGACTAACGCCAGTAACCAGCCTGGCTGTGATACGTTAGCACTTGATCAGGCGATCGTTAACATCTGGATTGGGAGCAAGGCAGTCATAATAATAGTATGAGAAGGAGTGAAATCGAACTTTCTTGTGACAGAAGCAGGAATAGTTCCATAACATGAGAGAGAAATGCAACCAAATAGTGCACTGTACATTATGATACAGAAAACGGAAATGGCTAATTGGACTTTCAACAAATCATGGTTGGGTTCTGCCGGGTTCATAAAATAGCACGAGGGGATACTCACTTGCAAAGTCTTGTCAAACCATCGATTGGCCGTGTTAAAAATGCTACCGCCACCATGGAGCATTTGATGCAACATGTTCGTTTCGTCCCGACCGTTCTCTTCGATAATTTGCCCTGTGGAATTATTGCTGCTGATACAATTGAAATACTTTGCTGGCAAAGGGTCATCGAAACAAATGATGAATTGACATGTTTCGATCTCCTCCAGTGATGATTTGTTCACGTCATCTGGAAAGAACACACGTGTTACATGCTACGTAACCTTTTTACCTGCATGTAATAAGGTTTAATTTCCCAAATTCAATTACCTGCACGAAGCTTTATGCGTTCATCAGCCCAGATCGGGCGACGCTGACTGGCCAGAATCCCAATAGGTAACTCGTTGTTCGAAGACTCAGATTGTACTATTTTCTTAAACTGCTGAAACAGCTCTTTTTCCGTCAGACGCCGCTGTTCCGTCCGGATCGGGCATGTGAAAAACTACAAGATATTACCAATTATAGTTAAAGTTATTGCCCACCCGACATGATGAAACTTATTTAAAGCATGAAGTGATGGAATATACAGTGCCAGCTAGATGACTTACATGTTTCCGATAAGCGACAACTATGTGATCGTTGAGAATGTGAGTAGTATCACGCTGGATAATCTCTTGGCAGACAGGGTACCCGGTACGTCGTCATGAGCCGATGATGCTGCGCCATGCAAAGTGGTTGACCGGGTTCTCTACTAGTGGCTCTTTCTACGGCCAAGTCACCCCTGTAAATATGAGTAAGGATAAAAGCTTAATTTCATTAGAATAATTAAAACTATTCCGATCAGAACCTTGTCCTATTTGAATGTATTAATTTTTTACATATACATTTTCCTCGTTTTTTAATCGCATGGTGAAATTAATTGCACTACTAGATTCAATAGGATCAAACGTTTTCCTAGAAGAATGAAAACTATCAACAAACTGCCATCTTTGGAGGAGGTCCGTTTCAGCTTGGTTAAAAGCCTCACAAGCTTCAAGCTGTTAAACCCTTCAAGGCTCTAACAGATGGCGCGCATTACCACCTTGTTTCATGACGGAAGGAATTTCAGCTACTCTTTATCAGAAAGCGGGGTGGCCCTATTTCTTCCGCATACATCGAGATTTTGTAACCCCAGCGCAGCGTGTTGAAGAAATGCAGCAAACGTTCATCCGTTGTGAAACCCGGGTAAGCCCTTTGAACAGGTGAAGACGGTTTATTTTGCGGGTATCTCTTAAAAGTTAATATTCTAGTGACCACGTGGGACTTGGTTTTAATCTTGCCCTCCAACAGTAGGTCTGTATCGCGAATACCCGGAACGAAGGCGAGT
>VRMD01000622.1:0-23623 GCA_009872375.1 Sminthurides bifidus | reverse complement strand
TGCTCAGAATCGAACGTTTCCAGTTTATGCAAAAAGTATTGGTCCAAGGTTGATTTAAGTCTGAAATTTACAATTTGTTCAACAAACCGAGTGTTAGTTTCTGTAAACGTTTGTGCTATGGTCTCATGGGAACTGTTTGTTTTTGCTCCTTGTGCACAAACCCGCTTGCAGACACTTTCTCAAGTTGAGGATAATTCAGCTACATATGATATGACGATGACATCCAGATTTAGTCACCTTCATAGAATAACCTTTTAAAGCACAATTTTTAAATTCCCGCAACAAATCAACAGACTCATACTGAGAGAGCTAGACTTTTCTCCATTCTTTAATCGACCAAGTTCGTAATGCTGAGAAAAGGGACTGTGTCACGTACCACACCTCTACTCATGGCTCTTATTGTATCCTAGCGGGTGCATCTAGGAAAGGAAATCGAGTCATGTCAGCATAAAACTACGTCCATGATTTGGTCATCATTGTCTCCTTTTTTAAGGCCCGAGTTGGAATCGCAAGGAATTTGCAAAACTTCCGACAACTGTCGATCCTATGCATATTTACCCCCATCAATACCAGGTACTTATTAGAGGAACGTCAGTCCGACCTGACGCTGCAAATAAATAGCATCAGTTCCATCGTCCAAGTCCGTTACGTTAATCCTCGGCGAGTTGTATCTGTCTGAAACTATATTTTTTATCAACACACGTGCGTCCTGTCCAAGCCCGATTCTTAAGCTATTAGCAGAAGAGGGAAGAATAGGAAGGGATGAACTCTTCTTGCAATGTCTACTATACTTCTCCGTTCTCATCCTCCACATAATCTTGTGTTGGACACACACATTTGAATTTTTCTCTCTCACTAGTTTTTTGTCCCGTGAGATATCGTGTTTCTTGCTGCGCTATGCATGACTCTGGCATATCGATTTTGATCCTTACTGCTCCTCATTTCTTGGGGTTTCATCAAATATTCACAGCTATATTTACACTACTGCCCAGAAGCTCGGTAAGACACAATGAAAAACATGCAGTACGTGCTTACATTTGAACGATTTCCCTTCCCTCATCATTCTATCATCCCAATCCTAACCCTTGCATAATGACACAACAAACCAAAACACAATCGCTGCATTGTCAACACTCATGGCTCGAACACCTTCCCTCCCACGAGTCGGAGGGATGTATCGTCTCATTTTTCGCGATCTCTGCTTTTCTACCTGAGCTCATACCTGAAGTTATTTTAAACGATACTTGGATTTTACATTAATATAGTACGGTACTCGTGTGAGCTAATCCAAGTCGTTCAAATCGGCGCACTTTATCCATGAGAATAACCATGAGCGATGAGGTAGCTCTGAACGATTATTGCCATATTTAAATGTGAAACATAAAAAATTTGACCTAGTATCGATCCTTCTGTGACAGAAAGTTTCACAGTAGTTTCTTTATACAGGACTTGGAAAAGATACTGTGAAATATTGCAATTCCTTTTACATATCCTCTTCCCAAGGAAACTGTTATGAGCCGAATGAGTCGGAACGGTAGCAAAAATGGCTGTCAGCTCATCTTTTCTTATAGGCTCTGCATTCACAGCTCCTTGTTTTCTCACACTGTGGCGGTGAACAAATTACAAAACTGACAGACTTTTAAAGCTTGACATCCTTTTAAAAATCCTTGGTTTGGGCAGCAAAGGGAAGGAGCCTTGCTCGTGAAATGTATCGATGCCGCTCAAAAGTTTTCTCTCCGTCATTCAACTCATTCATAATCATTAGCCGACTCCTTGTATTGGGAAGCGCTACAGCTGTGCTAATTCCTTCCTTCATTGATTTATCTCCACTAACGAGGATTCAATTCTTGATAATTGCTCGTCTTCTTTCTCCCTCCTTCACGTCTACTCATCAGTTTAAAGTCACATAAGACGCGGCATCGTCCCTTACGCTAATCCACTTCCTCCATCGTCTGCCTGCCAGGTAGAGGAGTGATACCTCCCTGAAATACCTCGTTGGTTGTAAAGCACGTAATCCACTCTGTATTCTGGCCTTGTTGTGCCTCTGGTTTCTGTTTTTTATTCCGCGTGTACACGATAGCCATTCACCACTCAACTTGTTTCTCGATCACGGTTATCCATTAATGGCAGAGACTCAGCCAAGATAATGGCCGAAATAGCAAGACCAGCAGCGTCGGACACATTCTATTTTCAATCCGTTCATGTACAACAGCTGGTGTCAATGCGCGAAGCTCATTTCCACCAAGATTATTGCGATTCCCCTTCTTTTTATGCCATTCTTTTACGAGACCATGAACCGCCGCAATTACTTGTAAACGGATTGTTGCATTGGTCTTCGCGCTCCCCTTTGATCATAAACGTGCTAAATTCTTCCTTCACATTTGCCAGCGCAGCATGGCGTCTCGGCCACGTTGAAGCTTCTGACAATTTTTGCCACTTACCGCACGTTTCTTCCATTCCAGCTGTCAATACTCAATGTCCGGTTCTCCGCTTGTAGGGCGAAGTCTTAAAAACTTTGGTATTTCGATGACAATTTTGCATAATTTTGATTTCTTTCTCTTCGTTTTAGAATGATGAGCCCGATGGACGGGATGACCAACGTCGGGAATGGAGGCAGCAATGGACCAAGCATACAAACACTGTCCAGTGACCAAGAATCGAAAAAGAAACGTAAGTGATCGTTTTGTTCAATCCTTGCTCATCCTTTCCGTCTCTTTGAATGCATGTACGTTTGTCATGAGACCGAGTTAACGGCATTCAAAGTTACACGAAAAACTACTCTGCCACTAGCCGTATACGCCATGCATTTGAACTGAAAGGCGAAATTGTCGGCTAAGATACTTACGAGTTCCGCCGTCCGCCACCTGTATCCGCAAGCTGAACCGCATTATCGCTATATGACTAAGCGTTTAATTTTCTGCAAATTAAAAGGTCATACACATAAATACACCCCCTTGGAGCACGCAGCTATTAATACTGCCTCACCGTGGCAATCTCACCAGCACAGCGGTCACGTGTAATAAGCTCTGCATAAGCTATTTACAGTATTACAACCACCATTTACTGCCACAGCTCTAGCACCACGTATATCACGCCATAATTAGTAAGTAAAACCAAAGTCGTTACTCACGCAGCCACATATTAAATAGCAATTAAAATTATTAATAGTCTTGCATGAGTTCGGCCGAACCGCGGTTCTTTTCGCAAGCTCTCTTGACAGATCGCCAGATAGCCATTTTCATTTCTGCATTCCTTCTCCGTACTTGAGTCATGTTGTCCAACAGGGACGGGACAACAACATATCTTTCGATTATGTTATGACACAAGAGATTCACAAATAATTTCTTCAAAAGACTTGTTCTCTTTCAACATTGCACACACTTGCACCTGCTGCACGAACTCTTTCAAAGCAGTTTCTGTATCTTTTCTTTCATCCAGTCAGTCTTATTCCATCATCATCATCGTCTTCGTCGTCCTAGCATCTCAGTGGTATTCATCGTGAGCATCTTACCAAAATTTCCCTTAATACCATTGCGGCCACAATCATACCAGGTGCAATGCAACACCGACGCGCTCCTATCCAGAACTTGGAGTATTGTCCTCTTATGCAAATTATTTGCCGAATCCTATGTAATGTGTAGTCAACAGCATAATATTGCAGTTGCATACTCATTTTCAGTTTGACAATGAGACATCATAGTTTTAAAACGCGTTTAGTGTAAACTGAATTCAGAGATTGCATTTCTCATGAAGTGCACTGTAAAAAATGGTGCAAGTTTTTTCTTATCGAATTGCAAAAATGGTCATAGCCATGGTGTAGCCTGGCAACCGTCCACTTGTGGAGACATACGGATTTGCAACCATGACAACGCCAACTCGCACTAGCAGTTGCTGAGCAAAAGAATACGTTAAATTCGTAAAGCTCAACTTCTAAAGTGGAGCATCGTGAAACATACCATGGTTAATAGGGTATTTAAGACTTACAAAAGTGTACCTGACAAGACAGGGATTTTTTAGAGGATTTGCCGAACTGTTTCAACTTCCTCATCGTCCTGTCAATGCAGACTGGGGTGTTTTTTCCCCAACTTCAGCGACATTCACGTACAGAGCATCTTTCATGTCCGTGAGGTTTTTTCCTCACTGGTCACAGAGCCCTGGCAAATCACTGCGGGAGCAAAAAAGGCAAACCTTTGATATTCTTCTGGAGGGAAGAACCCACTACACGTACGAAAATGCTCATCAAGTTGTTTGTACGGGCCCTGCGATTGAATTTACCTCGCAGCATTCCCTACTCTGCCTTTGCTTTTTGGCTGGAGTGTAAAAAATGAACCGGAAATAGCAGGGCAGTAGAATAAAGGAGACATCCGGTAGACTAATTATTATTTTCGTCATCGTCCTCCTCCTCTACCTCCACCTGTACCTGTTTATACAACCTGCTTGTGCAGTGTGGGAGATGCCTGAAATTGAAATGCACTCTCTCTCGTGCTCATTTGGTTGCAGAAGCCGATCACGTATACATGGCCTACAATACGTGCCAATTTGGTGTGAAATATTGAACAGATATGAAAATTTGCCCGTATCTCTTATTAGCGAGGCACGGAAGATCAACGCTCTACACCATTTTCCTGTGTACTATATACATGCATGTAATTCAGAGAAATGTACCAGATTTGCGACTTCAGAACTCTGACATAACCCTCGTAGATGTTTTGTTGCCGTTGCCATTGGCCTTGTGACAAGTTACGGGGGAAAATTAAAGTCGGGAATCTTGTTTTCCGTTAAATGGACAGTTTATAGCAAGAAGGATCGGAATCTCTTTTTTCGTCGCGCTGATAAGTGACGTTGAAATGGTTGAATTAACGGTCAGCTTTAGCGCTTCACTTCCTCTGTTCGGCAGGGAGAGGAATCGTAAGGATTGCACTGTTAATAGTGTCGTGCACACGGCAGAGTCTCAGACAATGCACCTGAGATGAGGGGGAGGGAAGCTTGGTGAGGAAAAGTCCTGTAAATAAGGAGCGAGACAAGGCACTTTGGATTGGATTTCAATCTGACTCAAAGGAGGGGACACGAACACACTCCTACTACAAATCATGTCATTCCCCACACAATCCTACAAGATTTCTGCACCAGTGGGTGTACACGACAATTCTTACTCACCACCATTTCGTACATCATCAGGCATTACATCTTGTCTTAAATCGCGACAGCCCGCACCCTTCCTTTTGTCGGTATGCATCATTGGACTGTTCACCTGTTGCGTTCCGCGCAACCAGTATTCCCAGTATAGTATTGAGAGATCTGGTCGATGTCTCTCCTCCGTCCAAGCAAAGGAGCAGAACAGTGCCAACATGCAGATTTAGCACCACTATTACATTTTTATCAAGATTTGAGCAGTCGTACACACACACACATACACAAGTCGATGATTATTTTCTGGCCGTTTTTCTTCTTGAATGCATCAAGAAGGAGCCACACGTACTTGTAGCCGTGATAAAAGTGGCTCTACAAGTAGCTGAAAAAGCTCTGTGCAACTTCCTTTAATCGCTCTAATCAGAACTCGTCCACCCTCAACCCTCTCTTCTTACAGCTAATTCACATTCTACGATTCAACGGTTACTGCAATCACCTGTGTCCATTAGCTTATTTCTCACGCCGGGACCTTGAGGGCCCCCATATCCTTGGTAATTTTTGGACTCGGTGTGGATGTGGAGGAGTAGCCAGCTAGTGCGGGACAGTCTCACCTGGTGGATTAACCAGAATCAGAAACTGGATTAAGTCGGTCGCATTAGAAAAATTCCCACGGATTTGCATGCCTTTACCACTTTTTATTAACGTAGGCATCTAAGGGCTATTCAAGTAAATCCGGTCGTGTTTAACGAATTTTTCAAAACCTAGCCCTAACCCAGCTTTGATTAACTGCTTAAACTCTTCCAGCTCTTTTTCAGTCATTAGCGCATCGCAAGCCAAAACGCCTACGCTTTGGAACTCACCTGGTCCCACATCAGGCAACAGTCAGTCATCGCTCAGACAAACACAAAGTGCACAATTTTGACGACAAACACTGAAATCACCTCGTGCGTTTGCACTCGCTCACACTCCATTATTTTCCACTCGAGCTTATTCAGCTCCTAGTTAAAAATGTGCTGGTTCAAAGCACTTTGCTAATTGAATGAGATGTGTGATGAAGACATTTGTCTTTTGTGGGTCGACATTGAGTGCGATCAAGAAACTCTTATGAGAATGGCATCTTAACATGGGCCATAAGGTAGGACATTGCGCCCTACATGCTGGCACAGCTCAAGCTCATACCTTGAGCTCTTTGGCCACATGTCCATGAGAACGGTTTACACGTTGCAGAATCAAATCTCCACCTGCATCAGACGTCAATTATCCTCATCCCTTGTCAGCCATACATCACCTGGTTTCATCTCCCTGCTCCTGTTCCTGTAATATGACAAGTCACAAGTTATTTAGATCTGGGCGAGCATGATTGCAAGTTCGGTGAGAGACACGGCACGGTTACCGGTATCGTAAGCAGGTCTGATCTCTGTTCAAAGGATGATCTCTGCCTTCCCTCCTCTTTAGACTACTTACAGTATTCACCGTTCCAATCATCATGTCTCCTGTGGCTCTCTGCGTTTGTGTTTTGCGTGAGAAATTTAATCGTGGGAAATATCGGGTCCCAATTGATGATCTTTTTCCTAATTTTTTTCCCCGATTCCGTCCTTAAAAACGGCTTTACTTCTTGATGAAACAATCCGCCAACTCATCCCCTCAAATCTGTTTCAATCCAAAAACTTGGACAGAATATCACATTCTGTCCGGATCTTTTCTCTCTCCTCTCAGTATCATCCATCACTGCAGTCAAGTATCTATTTTCAGGGAGCACGTCTCCTTTGCATCTCTTCATTCTCTTTTAATTCCTCATCTCTCGACCAAATTTTGAATTTGAACAACGTTCCATCCTTTAGTAAGAACGGCTTCTTTTCCCAATCTCTCTCGCCAATGTAGACACACGTTCCCATTCTGCCCAGCAGACAGTTGATTACAAAAGCAGGTACTTCCAAGCAAGCTCGGGCTTTGTCCAAGTGAACCGTCCTGCTGAATATTTAAGTCACCTGTTCCGTTCAGTCCTATTGAATACGACAAGAGACGTTTTAGATGCAGAAAAATCGGATAATTTAGTCCTGTGGCACAAATCAGCTCCTCATTCCAAGCAGAGNGAGACGTTTTAGATGCAGAAAAATCGGATAATTTAGTCCTGTGGCACAAATCAGCTCCTCATTCCAAGCAGAGTTGCAAATTCCATTTGCTTGGTGTACCTGATCTTGACCCTGGCAGCTGATCATTGTGAGCAGATTTTATCGAAAAGCTAAGCACTCAAAAAGAAGCTGTAAGTTGCCCAAGTCTGCCCGTGCAATAGACAATGAAAGTGGAAATACAAAGTAGACAATGTTGTGCAAGTGTCAGGTTTAACGTCCCTTGATGCAAGGCTCTGATGGATCAAATGAAGAAAGTGTCAATAGTTATATGAGGTTGTTTTTAGCAAGTCCTATTCGTAACATGAACCACCTCATCGGAGTTTACCCTGTTGGATAGCATTAATTGGCACTATTACACAATGGACAAAGGACGAGGGAGTAACTAGTTTGTTTGCATAATTTTCCCAACGCAAGTAAAAGTGCTGGGCTTCTAGGAAAGGAATGTACCTGCATTGTAAATAGAGTGTGGTAAATAGGGGGGAAGAGCTTCTCCCTCCGTGGTCCCAGCTTTCAAGTACTTCGGTCCTCCTTCCTTCCAAGTGGTAAATTGAAACCGAGACAGAAATGATGTGAAAAGTAGAGAAAAGTTTGGAATCTTGTGCTTGCACAGGTAGGCACAACGTGTTCTTGACTTTAGAAATTTAGTTGCATGAATCAGCAAATGTAGAAAAAGATGCGGGAAGAAGAGACGTACACCAAAGGGATCATCAAGTTTTATTTCCATTCAAAGAGTTAAAACATTCAAGTCTCATCAGGAGGGAATCAAGATGTTAAAACAATTGTTCGTCTCCCCCAAGATCGTCTCTTCACTTCACAGCTTATTTTTTCATGGCTCGTCATCATTCTCCACCGCACCACCTACTTTTATATCTGAATTAACAAGTAACAACGTTATCGAATCAACAAGTCTAAAGACGTCAGCGACTTGACTCCTCTTATCCACGCACCACAGTCTTAATCTCATACCTTGCTAAACGCACAAGGCAGAAAATTTCCAGCATCATAGCAGAAGGACTGGAACCTTAGGCTCTGACAGAGCTTTTCAACGACTTGCTCAAAAGGCGTCGTTTGGCTTTTGTTGTTCCCACATTATATTTACATTTTTCATCTTACACTTCCACGATCCTTGTGACATTTTCCCGAAAATTGCGCTTCGGCCATCTCTAACTTTCCCACCGTTTGCGTGCTTTACTCCCGTTTTTGTGAAATTAGCGGACACGTACTCCAAGTCTGGTTTTCCGTTTTCCAGCCAATACCTCTGTTACCATAACCGCCTTCTTTTTACGCGGGGCCGTAAAGGCTGATTTCAACCAAGATTGCAGATCCCATATGCTATGCCGTGGTGCCTCTATTTGATGCGACCCTAATTAACTATATTGGCAAAAACGAAAGGCCTTTTGCAAACCGGCAATAAGTACCAGCATAAAATTAATTCAAGAGCTCAAAGATACAGAGCATCTTGTAGACGTCATAGACATGTGTGTGGCCCACACATTAAAGAAAAATTCATTCTTCTTCTTTGTTGCTGTTGCAAGAACAACAAGCTCCCCACCAGCCTGGATTTAAAATAAAACAAACTAGGAAAATATATTCACAACGTCCTTTTCAGCCAACGACTGCAGGCACTGGTTTAGATTACTCTGATGTATGAAGACGGATTGAAAACAAAAGAATTCAGTGTCTCTTCCTGCGTTTACTCTCGTTTATTAGATTATCATGACAGAGAAGCCTCCGTGTGGCTTTCATCTCCTGGTGCATCCCAGGTGTGCAGTCTCTGATTGAGCTTCTGTGTAGGGATAAAAACGGCTCAAGTTTAATGCACGCACGCGCCTCAAATCCTCATGTTCATTTGGATGGATTGCAGAGCTTAAATCATCTGCAACATGCTTTGTGTAAGATCAATTGGAAAACAAATGCGGCTTCTCATCCCATCCTCCACTGATGATGATGAGTGACTCAGGATGAAATCGCTTCTTTGTCCCCTTACCAAAGACGAAGCTACAGGTGACTAAGGATTAGCAACAAACACAAGCTGATATTATTGATATATCATCACTAGATAGATTGTCACCAAGTATTCTTTCGGGCAAAAAAGTCAATCCCAGCTTTAAAAGCTCCCTAGTTCAATGGCTGAGGTAGTGTGTGATATGAGGTTCTCGCCAATACTGTACCTGTCTGCATTGGCTTTTCCTGGAACAATTCACGCGACATTTATTTTCTACTAGACCCAAGAGAGAATGAGTCAGATGTTCTCATCCCTTGATCATGCAAGTTAACGTATATTTCATGTCCGGTTTGACAATTTTTTGGCACAAGTCTTCTCACAGAACGTGTTCTACCCACGACGGTTTTGATTCATAGAATTGAACGGTAAACCTGTAAAAATTCCGTTCAAGCATAGAACCCGCATTTGCATTTAGCAACTTGTAAACAAATCTAAACGGAAGGTTTCAAGTGACTAATTGTGAGCTTCGATTTGAGTTTACTACACCGTCGATACTTGTGTGTTGTTCTGTCTATGAAAGTTTGAATGTAGTCGAAGGTGTAGATGATAGACAGGACAGGACAGGAAGCTCAGGGATTTTTTACACGAAATTGCCATTGCTCATCGCTAGTAAGGCGCAGATTTCATGAAGGATGTTAAAAAGTGTGATAAAAACGTCTGAAACTCCTTTCAATGCTTGAGTTCGTCAAAGACAATGTGCGCGAGTTTTCCCCGTTCAAGTTTCATAGCTGGCCCATGGCAAGTTGCCGAAGGAGTAATCTTTGGCTTGTCATCTGCGCACCTTGAATTTGGTAAAATTAATGAGCATGAGTCTCGCAATAAGGTCTTTGGTAAAATTCCTCAAAGGAGTGGAGCAGAGGACGAAAAATTGGGTGACAGTTTGTGGGAATTTTCTGCAATTGAATTAATGCATTCGTTGAAATCAGTTTCCTTTTCCTTAGCCTTGGTGAGGTAGTTTCAAGGTTACAAGGATTTTTTAAATTCGTTGACGCAAGATGTGAGTCGAAGGATTTGCATGAGTAATTTTCATCTTCCTCATCCAACTCTGGGAGGATGCACCCGGAGCAACTCATCCAGCGGAACCCACCAAACAGAGTTGGTACAACGGTAAAGTTGCTGGACCGAAAAAGTTTGCGAACTTTCCATTGATAACGTTGTCTGGTCGCCGGTTTCTATTTTCGTTCTACATGCTCTTTCCAGCGTGGCGTAACTGCATGTGTAACGAGATGCTACAACCTGCAACATCACCTGCTTCCATTGCATTTTCTTCTCTCATCGCACCGGCATCGAATTCTGTGTCAGAGCCGGTCTACTACACTGCACTACTGTTTGATCAAACCCTCATTCTCTCTCAGTTGTATGATCAGTTCTCTCTCCCTGAACACATTTAGATCAGAGAGCTGATACTTTTTCAGTCATCCCATCACGTTTGGGCAGGAACGAAACTCAATCAAAATCCGTGTATGGTGTATCGCTATTCTTGCTCTTGTCTTGTTGCTCTCAGCAACGAAACGTTCGAGGGGGACACCGCGCAATCATGACTTCCGGTTCGAGGTTTTTGTAGCAAGCCTTCTTAATCTGGAATTTAGCCCCGGGCACCTCCACCAGACCACTAGAGGAGCAACAAGCACAGGAGTAGTCAGTCCTGCTTTCAGGATTTATCCCGTTTCTCTCTATAATCATCAGATACTCTTTCACTCTTTAATCTAAAGTAAACACCAAGCTAGGAAGCCCTCCTTTGTACAGCACTCGGGTAACCGCAGTAGTTTCCGTACGCAAATCATGAGTTCCACGCTCTCACGTCAGAATACATAAGAATAACACCTGAGCTCCTGCTAATGACATCACAACGTCCACGAAGTTTCCACGACAACGACACCTGTCTCCTACTAAAACAAATCGAATAATTTTGTGTAGAAATTATTTTACACATATCTGCGCATTAGCCAGTTTTGCATTCTCTGCATTTCCCGGAATTGGAATTGAATCCAACGCATCTGTTACCACATCACCTTCTCCACCACAACAACCGTCAAATGAAATGAAATTCCCGTAGCTGAAACAATGGAGGAGACAAGGCATGGAAATCTACCAAAAGGGTCCATTAACTTTCAATTTAATTGTGCTCTGAGGAAATAAAGCACATGCGGATTCAACTTCCTACCTTGTTTTCCTCTCCCGTGTCTCAAACTCACAATGTCCTCAGTAGTATGCTAATCCAGCTCTTCCAAATCCCCATTATTCGCCAGTCCAAACAGTCATTTCACTTCAGTCAGTATACATTAACCAAACGGAGTATTCAGACGCAAAATTCCTTTAAACACACCTTGTCTCAAGTTTCTTTGCATTTCATCGTGTCATTGCATGCATAGCCCATCAGCTTTTGCATATCTTATCTGTGCAGAAGCAACGCATATCTCCACCCCATGTTTTCAGTTGCCGAAATCAGCCCCCTCCCCAATGCGCTTCGCTCCCTCTCGTCTCTCTCTCTACCTCTGACAGTATCACGTATTCTAGAGTTGGAGTTTTTTTTGTCCTTCCATCTACTTATCGCACGGGGTTGTCCCATCCTCTCAAACTGATTCGATGCTTGAATTCAATCAACTCATTTTGCATGGAAGGAGCAAATTTGGCAACCAAACATCTCTGCCTCAGAACTCTGCCATGCACATTACGTCACCACTGTCCAAAAAGTAACCCATGTTTCTTTGTTTCACTTCTGGCGCTGCTCTTCAACCAGTAGACGTTACAGAGTTAATGAAAACAAAAAACTATCTGCTTCTAGCAACGAGCATCTTCCTTAGGGCCATTTCTGACATTGCACTAAGCAAGGATCAGAAACTCTTCAATTTCACATCTCCGTCCTTGGCCATCATAAACAAGATGCGCTTATACAGCTTGATGAAATTTGCTAATTAATTTCAGTTTGCTCACGTTCAGGTGTATATTGTTTACTACTCAAATGAACAACATTGCGCTCAATTTACTGCTCCAAGATTCCTGTCTTCCGCAAACAGGGATTCATTTACCTCATGTTTTAGTTTTTCAACATGGCAAAAGGATTGAGGGAATCGCAACTTTTCCGAATAGCTGCTCCGAGCCCCGAGCTGTGGCCAGAGGAAAGCACGTAATGTGCATCGTATGACTGTGAACAGTACCGCCGATACTGTTTTCAGATCAGTTTCACCAGTCACAATTTATTCCTGGGCTTTTTATCGTCCAACGGTATATGTGGTCGAGAGACACGTAACCAAACCAACCCTTATGCACATCATTATTTTCAGATTCGCCTCCTTCAGTTTTTCCTCACTAACAGTTTACAAAAACCTTTCGACAGTCCTTCTACGACCGGTTCATCTTTCCTTTCCTACTTCGTGTTCGTGTTATGTAAAGACACAGCGTATCTTAAAGTTATGTACTCAGTAAGAATTCAGTAAGGCTTCACGTTCACAAGTAATCAAAGATAAATTCATCAAAACCATAGATAATTTCAGAAGGTGACCGGCTGCACGCTGGCCTTACGTCTTCTTACCTTGTTAAGTCGCCATTAGAAGAATTGGATAGGCCGGTCGAAGGAAAAACTAGTCATTTTTCAAATTGTATACTTTTATAACCAAATCGGAATGCGAATCATAAGGCAGGCCAGGTTGTCACGGCAAAAAATGGTATTACCAAGCACAAATGCCATGCGTGGCTAGCTTTAAGACGCATGGCAGTAGAATGTTTTATGAAAATTAAAATTATTGTTTAGGCAGCTTACTTAAACATAGTTTCAAGCACGCACATGTTTTTTAAAGTTTGGCTACCTTTGTGCGTTGTGTCGTGAGGTATTACGCAAGGTAAAGAGTTTGGCATTCCTACACAATCTTGAATTTCCAAACTGGTCTTCAATCACGCTGATTTGGAAGGAAAGCAGGTCGTTCTGTTGGAGCTGAGACTGTATCTAGTATCTGGTTGTTAATCGATCGTAAGCTCGGCTTTTATTTTAAGTTTGCGGTACCCCTGTGAAAAAAGGATTTGGTCGCAGAAAAAATTCCGCCCTTGTTTCAAGCCCAGCATTCAGTTTCAAGATCGTCAGCTGAGGAACGGTATTGCGTCAAGAAATGAGCAGATTTTCTTTGGAAAACCAGCAGTTTGACTTGCATTCCTAGCCTCCTGTCCCACACCGAACATATGCTAAGGTAGAACCAACAAGAACCGTACGGGTACGGAGGATAAGCAGCTGGTAAAGAAAGAGCAAGTCGTTGGACTGCTAAACTTGCGTTTGAGATTTGATCAGCCGGGTTTCATTACACGGTAAATACATGACATGCAATGGGGCCATCATTTATCGATTTCCATGATTACGATTACACGATATTTCATCATCATCATCGGCTTGCACTCTGAAGAAGCATCGCACAGTTTAACAAGCCGTTTTAGCCCAGCTTTTCATCACAGTCATTAGCTTTTCCTTACTAATCAGGTAATAGCACCAGAGTCAACAACTTTCGGCTCTCTCCATTTACTGATTAGTGTGGCCGTTTGGACTTGCTCGTCTAGCCTGAATCGGCGGCACGGATTTGACGTAATTTCCATATCGCACAGCTTTTTCCCAGCCGGCTTCTGATGTAAGATATCTTGAGTCAGGCCTTTCCTTCAGTACAGGCTTTAAAAGAGAGCAAAATTAGGCAATATGAGGTCTTGGCGGTGGTTATCGTTCAGATCCTTTCCCTTCATTCTGTGACTTGCCTGTGAAGTAGAAACGTCGGCCTGTGCATCAATTACCATGAATGCATACACATTGAATTAAAAATAGTAAAACGATTACACATGAGTCGCTCTCATAACATAGCCATTTCGCTGTAGTAATTTACTGGCTCATGTCTCTGTAGCAAAGTGCTATAAAACTGAAACTGCAAACTAAAGGTTTTGCGCCAGCCCAATGCTGAAATAAAATTTCTTGGCAAAGTGGCAATTGATAAATTTTGACCTGTCACACATCCAATTATGACTGCGTTACATGATTTGGCGTTCCGCCGAAATTGCAGGGTAATTTTGCCACATTAATTATGTAGGATGTGCTGAAATCAAGTTTTTACCTCCATAAATCCTCAGAGTTGCCACATCTCATAGCCTTTGTCAATGTGTGACGTAGTTAGCTCGTGCTCGACTTTTCCTCACCTGCAGAGAGGTGTGTTACAGAAGCAGAGCAGTGCCGCTACAAGACGCTGCCAATGGGGCAGATGTCTTAACGTCTCCAAAGTCATGCACGCATGTAAGAAGGTGAATACATTTCACACCAGTTTATTATTTTGTATTTAGAAAATTAGCTCATGCAATCGCTATGTTAATCGTGCAAGAAATACTTTCAGTCCTGTAGCAGATTTTCAAAAAGAGCTGAAACGACTCCCAATCTACTGTAAAATGCCGCCATGTGATAGCATTTCATAGGCGAAATCATTTGGACCGTCTTGGAATTACTTTGATAGCCATGAGTGTTGAGCATACATCACTTAAAGCAAGACTTTTAATTTCGACCTTGGAACCACTTCATGTAATGGTCAGGTTGGAAAATGTGCTTTGGAAAAACAGTTCCAGGGAGAATGCCAATTATCTTTGTCGGGAAGTCTGAAATGAATTGAAGTGAGCCCATGCAGATTTCCTGCAAGTTAATGGGGTTGAGCATCCCTACCGTAATTTTGCGCTGGTAATTGATTGTTGTTGTGCCGAATCTAATTTACGCCTCCTGCTGACACTTTTACTTAACTACATACTTAGAGACTCACATTGATGCTTAGCTACTTTTGCTATTTGGCCTCGTGAACAAACTTCGGTGATCTAGGTCGTTAATAGCAACCAAAAGCCATAAAGAATTGGTTGAAATGCTGAACGAAATCAAGGCTTTCCATCCAACCGTCTTCCATCCAAGGAAGTTTTACCGCCTGGTAACGATCTGTGGTCCGAGTTACTGGAAGATGAGCGGTGTGACTGAAAGGAAAGTTTCATCAATTTACAATTATAATATTTTTAAACGCCATTAATTTGATTTACGACTACTAAATGCGTTCGAATCAAGGTAGGATCTCAAAAATGCATCCGAGTCATTTTTATGTCTGTCTTCCCCCAGCAGGGCAACGGCCTTTATCTTCGACCTTTGGCATGTCTGTTACTTTTCACCTCAGAGGAACTACTGCTAGCAATACTATTAAATGAATTGCAAGACTCATAGCTTACTGAGCATATCGTTCTGTCCCGTAAATGATTATTGTTCCGGACACAAGAAGATGATGTTGTGCATCTTTCTTTCCCAGCAACCTCCAGTTTCCAACTTTCACGGCCAGATGGCGCTTCCAGCTTTCAATTCACGTGGCACGCACATGATAAGAGAGGCAACCCTCCATGACAGTATCATTTGTTGCGGAAACGATTTCAAATTCTTTTTTAAATTGCCGATATGAAATGTATCGTTACATTTAAAAGTTGAGTCCTCTGAATTAATGTAAAGCAGTTATATATGATATTTCAACCATGGGATTTGATCTGCTGGTCTTGAGCAAGCCTCACTTCTTGGGCAAACTACATGGGTGCGAACCAATATGCACGAGCTGCTTAACCGCAAAATACGCAGTATTCATGGAATACTTCAACGTTAAGTTTTGAGTTACTCCATAGCTTTAATAAGGTTCGAGTCAAATACTAAGGTATGCAAGAGCGTTTTCTGTCATTTATAGTCTTGTAACTTAGAACATTGGGCCCAGATCGCAAATCAACCCTGGATGTGACCCTTGTTACAGGATAATAATTTCATTTCCTCGAATAATGAATGAAAATATGAAATAATTCCGATGAGTGATGCCAGGCTTAAGGCCTGGATTTAGGCTACAAGCAAGTTAGAAAGGGTTCTAAATTACACACCCGACAATAGCATCCAATTCATCTGAGGCTGGAAGTGAACAGTCTCTCTCCACCAATCTCATTTTCATTTCCCATTATTAGGTTCCAGCGCATATGTAAGCTTTTGGTACAAGCAAAGCCTATTTCCCTTGTGGCATTAGTAGTAGTTGTGGAGGACACTTCTGTGACGAGATCATTTACATTCCTGTCATAAATCACAACACTTATTAGGACGAAAAATGTGTTTTCATCTGCACCTTGTGACGACAAGAAATCGAAAATGCAAGACTGGTTTCTATGTTTCTTTCCTTAAGCCAACGGAATTTTGCAGAATCCTTTATTTTTTATTACTTTTAGAACAAAGTTTTTGGTTTATTTACCTAGAATATAAAATCACTTAATGCATTTGATTTTAGATGGCTGATTTAAACCAGATTGCTGTTGCGATAGGAATGAATACAGCCTCAAGAATGGTTGCTATGCAGGAAACTCTGGCAGTTGTTTGCACTAGATTGCAGCTCTGGAGGTATCTGAAGCACGGAGGATTAGGCTGGGTAATAAAAAGGATATCAGCAGATCTCCTGGTTGAAAAAAACTAGCGCCATATTATTTTTTGGCCATTTACGATAAAATACTAATTCGTACATGTGTACCAATTGTCATTACTGGGTTTATGGCCTTATGCAATTGTTTAAAAAGCGTTTCGATTCACTATCTTGTCATGTTCTCCATCTGCGTTGCTTTTTATCATCCTGCCACTTGAGTTTCCACACCAGTGTTAATAAACCACACGAAGGGGCATTTCGAAACACATGTTATTTCCACAGGGACTTACTGCACTGATAGCCCTATGTCCTTATGGCGGCTAGTCGTACCTTGTATGTATGTGAGTGCCCTTCTCAGCAGTTTGGACCTGAGCCGTCCTGCTTTTCATTGTAGCATTTGTAAAACACACGGTCCCAGAGGGAGGAGCGTAATTGACATTTTAAGTAATTGACTCGTCATCATCCTATCTAGATAAGCTTAATACGGACGAAGTGAACAAGCCGCCGATCTGGAGTAGGAGAACATGCTGATTTTCATTAGTCGCTTGGTTTGCACGAGCTTTCGTTTCTCCATGGAGATATTTTCAATCTGTTGAGTGTGAACAACGTAAAAACACGACTTGTCGAGGCTTGAAAGAATTCCGCTCTGATGAGCTCGAACCGTATTGTTGCCAAAGATCAGGCTGAGAAAAGGCAAGTGTGATCTTGCGATAGCTTCTCATTAAGTGGCATCAGATCATGAGCACGAAAAGACCACGGCGATCATCTTCTCATGTCGGAACTGAGTTGTTCGTGGACAACAGATGGTCAATCATGATAAAATATCCGCCTCCTTTCTCTCCCTCACACACTTGACCACTTTTTCAATCCCTTGAGAACGCTTCATCACCTCACAAATCACTTTCAGTATCGCCAACAAAAGCGCACAATCTTTAAATTAGCCCCACACCTTTTCAATACATTCAATAACCAGCAATTCATTACAATCAGCAACCATCTCCATCCTTCTTGCTCGCCCGCGCCACCACTTTGGACGTTGAAAAACTGTTGCATGAATGAAATGGATATACCTTAACCTTCAACTTCTCAAGAAGTATCGATTCCCATCCAATGATTCAAATTCATTCAATTCCTCCGTTTATTGCATTAACTTTTGCCATTGTCCGAAGTACTGGTTAGGTGAGAAAAATTCTCTTCTCAACCGCATCAACAAGTATTCAATTCCTCCGTTTATTACATTAACTTTTGCCATTGTCCGAAGTACTGGTTAGGTGAGAAAAATTCTCTTCTCAACCGCATCAACAAGTATTGAATCCGATCCGTTCAGTTTTCACTCAATTTTCACACACCTGTTCACACGGAAAACCGCCACCTTTAGGCTGTGGGATTACCTTAGGAGCAGACGACCAGAATTGCGCATTCTAATTCAAGTTTATCAACCATGGCCAGTCGTCAGCAAACAATCGCTACCGGCACAAATCGGCATATTCAACAAGGAGTAATGCTGTGCATCTTGTACGCGTTTTTTTGGTGTTAAATTGGAGCTGAAACTCGTGCTTTTTCCATTACATAACCCGCTCTTTAATTCGCATTTCTGACAGTAGGGGCTAGATCGAAAATGTGAAAGGTCTTGGAACAGCTTAGATCAGCCAGTGAGCTTAAAGAACCGGAGGTTGCATAAACACGTTTCTAAAGAGCACAAATAAACCTTTAAAACTTTAGTTGTAGTTGCGGATCGCATATTGCCAATGATTTAACGGTAAAGTTACCACAAATGAGCGCACGTTCCACGCCATACTGGCGCAATGAGACAAAAAATGAGATTCGTAGACCCATATTGCAGTTTTGTTAAAACTTGAAAAAATCCGTTGTACCCCTTCCTCGCATTGGAAGAGGCGTGGCCATCTCCGTTTACAATGCTGTCCGCTGGTGCGGGTAGTCGTGGAAAATTGTAACCGTTTCGATGGGCAAGTAGCAGAAAGCTGCAAGGAAAAGTGTTTATTACAGATATGAAAAGACTTGGAATTGCTCATTCCTTGCAGAAATCACGCTAAATGTTCTCCAGGCCGTTCGGTTCGGTTAATGTGTCGCATTCATATGTGTGTCTCGGTCATTAGAATGATTTTCACATCGTCATGATCAGGGAGAATTGAGTTGAGTGACTATACGCTCTGTCGATCGTCCATGGACCGTTGCCCCACCATGTTCACGGTTTGTACACTAAGGCTCTCTCTCTCTCTTTACGCACACACTTTTTGGAGCTTTCAGGATTGACACACTGCGACAAGTATGCATCAATGTCCCTTGCCATATACCACAGTCTAGTTTCATTCACGCAGGTGGATTTACATAAGTTTTGCCATACTTCAAATTTGATCAAAGGTTCACCCAATTCCTTTTCGCATTTCCTTCGCTTCGCTACTTGCTAAATTGCCGATCTTGTTCCGAGCATTCGCTCTTCCGTCACAAAGGTTTAATGGTTCAAATCCATTGCAACGAGACGCATAATTGAACGGTGAGCTGCACTTTCGGGAGTGCATGTCTCCTATGCCCTAATCGTTCCAATCTTTGTCCTCAAATTCCTACTAAGTCCATAGCTTCCGTAAGCCCCGTAACGAATGAGAGACTCGATTCACATACTTCCTTCGGCTATCCTTATGAGCATAGCAATGAACTTTTCAAGTCTACAAAAACGTTGGTATTGTGGTCTCATAATTGGTATTTGGACAGCCTTTATCCGGTCTAATAGGAGGTAACGACATGCAAAAAGGCAGCAGACTGTCTCGAACGTGCAGAAAATTTTCACATTCGGCCTGCAGGTATTTACATTAATTATCACGTCTATTCATACATAAACAAGGGACATACGGACATTTGGGTGCTTCACACTAATGATAGTTTGCCATCCTGCCGAATGGACTATTTTTCTGTCAAGTCATCCCATGGCAGCAATTGATGTACAAAGATCGGGATTAACTTTTAATTAAACCGTAATCCACACCGTTGACCAAAGTTACACATCACGACACTTGAAGCCAACGCAAAGTATTTTTTCTCTGCACAACCGAATTCATGTCATTTCCCGGTAAATTTCGGTTTAGCAGGCGGCAAGTTTAAGTCCTGGTTTGGTCAAAGGTATACTGAGTCTGATTAGTTCCATTTAGGCTACTTCTGCCATATTATGTGATGCTAATGTACTCTCGCGTACGTAGGGATGGTAGGTTAGAAAGCTTTTTTTGTTGTAAAAGCATGTAAAAGTTGCGGCGCAGATTCTTTGGCACAGGGGAAAAACTTTTGGAAGCAAAAGGACAGATTGCAGCAAGTCCTTAGGGAATCCAGCAGCTCTGAGGGAGTGGTGCCAAAGTATTTCTCAAAGCGATACCAGTCCTGGCTTACAAAAGGGTAAACTGAATATTAAAAAAGAACAAAAGCGAAAGAAGTAAGATATGAATGCAGCAATAAATCAAAATCTCGTAGTACATAGCTCATTCTCTTCACAGTGGAAGTGGAGTTAGGCAGCAGACTCTTGTGGATATCTTAGGAATACTCCTGGATTTTTTCCCGCACCCTTTGGTTCGCGTCAACTTTTTTGCGACACATATACTAAAGATAGAAGAGAGACAGAGCTTGGTCGTCTTCAGGACGAATCCTGCCGTCTTCCGTCCTCCAAGTCACCAGGGAATCCATCCAATGCTGTTAGCGTGTACGAGCTTTGATTTTTTCATCTTCATTATTAGTTTCATTATTAACATGTTGGTAGTGGTAATAGTGCCCCATGTTCATGAAGCTGGTACACCCCCGAGGCGAAACTATGACAAGCTATAAATCCTACTAGCCTTTTCTCTTTCTTTCTCTCTCACTCTCAGCCATTGCGGTTGCTCGCTCGGCTCTGGCGAAAGCTGTGGAGAAAGTCTTGTCTCGCGTGTCCGTTACACTTTAATGATGCAAGTAATGCAGAGCAGAACGCCACGTCTCCAGTATGCAAATACGAATGGGTAGACTGGAAAGGATTTATAGCGGGTATTACGGAACAAGTTCCGAGACTTCTCTCTATTTTTCTCTAATTTTCTAATTTTCCTCTCCTACGCTTCCTTTTCTCTCCTTTAATGATAAAAATAGGAAGTCTCATTTTCATGGGGAAAAGGCAGAGTGAGAGAGCGAAAAAAATTAGTAGTCTTCAGAAAATCTGTTTTCCTTTCCTTCCAGCCTTCTCCTCTCCCCGCCGCTATTCACTCCGCCAAGCTCGCTTTCTTGACAAATAACTCTAATATACCTACTTTAGAAAGAATAATAATCTGCCAGAGTTGGTATTCATACTCCCATGATTTTTAGACACTATTTTCTCCCCGTCCTCCAGCTCGAAATTGCCCAAGAACCGCCACCAACCACCAGACCAGACTATGCGAGCCACGCCAATTTGGTCTCCATGTAGACTAATAAGTATCACAGAAGAGTCTGCTACTCCACTACTTTCTTAATACTGCCTGGTTTCCTGGAATCTTGATTATATTTTCCTACATTTTCCACTCCTTAATTCCCCGGGTTCCTTTTATGGCTCCGGCCTGTCTCTTCTCCTTCCACTCTGCCCAGTTCCCTTTCGTGAACCTATGCATACGAGGACATAGGATCTGCTGAATTTCTTCATTTTGGCGTATGAAAGGCTGCTTGATCGCATTGTCTACCAAATTAGGCAGAGGATGGAAGGAGTCGGCGAGTAAAAATAAGGAATCCAAATCCATACTTGTATGCATGCATCATTACATTTTTTGGACAGGTTCCATTCATGAGCATGTTTGTTGGAAGGAGCGAGAATATCCTCTTTCCCATCACAAACCAACCAAAGTCAATTTGGTTTAGCCAGTTGATATGCAATCACCATCGTTCCTTCCCTTCCGCTCTCTGTCCATCCATTTCCGACAATGCTATTACACCTACCATGGCTAAATGTCATCGCGCAAGAGAATTTCAAGAGAAAGCCATAGCGACAGAACACTCCTGCAGCAATGCAACCCTTTTCCCTCCCTTCATTAACATGCTTTTAAAGCACGTGCGTCCTGAGTCTTCCAGCAACTTTCAGCAACCTTCCCTTAGAGAACCCAGTTGGGATGCAGCATTCGCTTTCCTATATTTGCTGTTATGTTATTATTACTTAAGCAAATTTAGCCAACTCTAATCAGGATAGAAGGGCAGCATTCTGACGAAGGTTTGAAGATCTAGCAGTAGCCCAATCAAGTCCTTCTACCTTACAAGTTTCTGCAACTTGATTCTCTCCAAGTCCGTTATGGAGCGAAATCATCTTGCCTCTTGCGCTGGAGCAGTGTTTGACAACGACGCTGTTTCTATTTAAATTCCACTTTGTATATTTGTCTCTGTGTGTCATGAACTTGGAGGGTAGGTTTCTCTCAGTCAGTTTCTCGCTCTCTGTCCTCTTATGGATGATGCCATTTCACGGTTCCCTGCGGATAGTTTCGCTCTTCCCTGGGACGACGACGGCGTTATCATCATCAAGTTAATGGGCACTCTAGGCAAATTAGCAACGTATGAGTTATGATGATGACGGCATGATGAAGAGCTCTGTAAGAAAATCTTTTCTCCAGTCAGTCCAACCTCTTCTTTCACCGTAAAATAGCCAGCCTTGGATTTAGCAACCTTCCTCGGATATTTCCTCCAGCCTTTTCCGCATTGCTGGCTTCCACCGGCTTGCTCCTGTACTAGGACATGTTTTTTCCGCATTTCATTTCATGAAAAGACCCATCTGTTACATTATCCTGCAGCATACTTAGAAGAATTCTTAGCTCCACCGACAAGGAAACATAGAGATTATGTTGAGTCTCTTTGTATCCGCTCCCTGGTTAAAAAGTCATCATCCAAGCATGTAAATTTGACCCGCAGATAGCTCGCTAACAGAGAAAAACCAAGCCCACATCTTGTTTCCTATAGTAGCGGTGGGCAAGAAGGAAGTGCTGCGAGAAAAATCCAGCGCAGACTGAACGACTAACCAACCAGAGAAGAACAACATGATCATCACAAGCTCATCATCAGTATCCTCCATATGAAAAATCCTTTCCAACACGACTAAATATGCATTTGCGCATAGAGCATTCTTCATCCTCGCAGTTCCTCCCATGCCGCGTCCGCCTCCTCTTGAGGTATCTTCTATGGTCAGCTTCTTAACCCAAGGATATTGTGCATCCTCACATCCATACGAAGATTACCACAAGTCATGTCAACAAGACACGTATCGAGCTCAAAGGCTACATAAAGCTAGTAAAAAACATTTTTTCTTCATCTTTCGCAAACGCAGGAATATCCGGTAGATCATCACGACACTACAGCGTATTTCATGTCCGATTACTTGATATTTCAACCCTGAAAAAGAAGAAACTCCGTCGTAGTTCTGAACTTGCCGTTCAGCCACATCATGTAATGTACCCAAGGTACAGGACGGCTATCATTCGAGCTCTACGTTTCCTTTGTGAATTTAAAAATGCTCATTTAAGCTGCTTCTAAGGAAGAAATGCTCATGTTGCTACTACGACTCCTCGCCGAATTTATTCAACAAAGGCAAATTACGCTCTTGTTGAGCTTCATTCTTCCGTGCTTACAGCATCAAGGGGAATGAATGATTAGATGCTCATACATCATACGCGTCCCATCTTCTCCAACGTAACTCGCCATTCTCCATCTTCTCAGAATCTTCCCTTCCGTTATTATCTCCATCATTTACGTTAATTGTCTACCTTGTTTTCCTAACTGGTCTATTTTTGTGACCCTGCTCTCCGCTAACTGTTTCATGGATCCTTGCGTGCCCAAGATTTACGCATCTTAAATAATGCAAGAAGCCACGAACTACAGTCATGATACTATTAGGCTTCAAAAACACAACTTGAATACTACAATTCTCAGCATCTTGTAGTTTCTCAGGTTATCTGCAA
>VRMD01000621.1:0-23631 GCA_009872375.1 Sminthurides bifidus | reverse complement strand
GTGGACGACATTTGACATGGAAGACGGATCCTCCGGTCGTTTCAAAAGCTCCGAGACACCCGAGCTCTTTTCCAGCCCATGGGCTAAGCATGCCAGGAAGTGAAAGTGGTGAAAGTTATTTTCTCCCGGGTGCTTGCCAGCGCCATAGCTAACGCCGTACTGAATAAGAAAGTGGGTACAACATGCAAAAAAACAATTGCGCAAAGTTTTCTGCATCCTGAGGACCGCACAACTTTGAACATCAGCAACATAGCGAGAACACACATGGGCTTCCTTGTGCAAACAATTGGAGCTTCCGCTTGAATTTTTAATGAATGCCTTCTTACTATAGTGCGGTTGGCGCGGGAAAAACAACGCTTGTGGCTAATTGCTTGAAACTAGTGCACAAAGTTTGTGCAAGGGAAAGTACTTGTGCACAATGCCCTTGACCCCCCGCCAGGAAGAAGGACCAGAGGGTGATCATTAAGTGTTAAGTGTTACAAGAGCGGTGAAAGCAGTACATTGGAGAAAGCAAGCTGCTGGTACCCCTCAACTTGTGTCGCAGTTGTTCCTTACCGCATCACCAGTTCGTGAGCTCAACCGGTGCTGACCAGGGAGACACGAGGAGAAAGTCTGGAAACCATTTTCCATACCGGGAAACTGTCCAAACTTTTCCTGTGCCAGTATCAGAATTCTTATTACGTTTTTCCAAAGTCCATCACCTGTTCTGCAATCATTTTTGCAACAAACTGGGTTCATATATGAACTTGAGAATCAAACATGGTTGCAACTCCCCTATTTTTCACCATTTGCTGACTCGAGTTCCAATTTCCTACTGATCGTGAGACGAGACCCGGAGTTTTTTTTTTCAAGAAGAAAAAAAATCCGCACAAGTTTTTCCCACTACTGATCCTTCGGCTCCTCGTCCACCTAGCCTACACCTGATGGGAAGTGTTTGGAATTTAGCCTGAATTCTATACCAAATACCCTGGACACCCTCTCCCTTGTGGTTCAAAGGAACTCGAGGGCTGAATCCCAAGTACGGCGGTGGATCCAGACTTTGAAAGAAAGGAAATCAAAAGTGCGAAACTGGACTATTGGTGGTTCGGTGCTAAACTCGAAACTTTTTTTCCAAGTGCAGAGCCAGCACGCAGAGGTGGCAGAAAATTTTGCAGAAAAAAATAACCAAACCGTCTGCACATTTACCTTCTTGCTCGGGTAATGAAACAGGGCAAGTAGTGGTGGAAGGAGGACGGACAAAATTGTATATGTGTGTGAGAAAATTTCCTGAGCTCTCTCACTACAAGAACATCAAAGAGAGCTGGGGGAAATACAAAGGAATTGTGTGAATACCGTGCAACTCACCCCAACTACATTCGATCAAGTGAACGGTGAAGCCGAACACAAAACAGCCTTTGGGGCTTACACCGGTTGTTTGAAATAAGAAAAACTTAAGAAGAGACTAAATCCCCCAGATCCTCAGCATATAAATATACACTGAGAGAGTTGTGAAAAAGTACAAGACTGTAACTCCATTGCCGTCAACTCGTCTCTCGCTCTCCCTTCGCCCTGTGTGCAAGGGATCAAGGAGAAAGCAGAGAAATAATTGAATCTCGTCTTTTCCTCCTCCCCACCCCCAAAACTCAAGCAGGGAAGTAGGCTAAACAGGAGTTTTTTTTCTTCAACCTCAGGACGAAAGTGAGTGAAATTGTGAAACTGAGAGAATATAGTACTAACGGACCCCCCAATCCCAGTCTGGGTAAGTTCTCCTGACGAGTCTTGTGGAATTGTGGATTGCGAAAAAAATCTCACTCAAGAAGAAGATTCGCCTCCAAAATGGCATCCAAATCAAGCTTCTTAACTGCTCTCATCATCGTACTCTCATTTCTGTTTACGTCAAAGTGCCACGGTAAGTAGTCACTTGAAACGTTTCTTTGAAAAAGCATGAGCTTAGAGAGTTCATACACCACTTGTGAGTACAGAGCTGCGAGCTCCATAAAGCACGGGGAAAGTAATCGAGGAGTAGGGAGCTGCAGGAGTCTGTGAAAATGCAATTCTCAAGAATGCAATAAGTCTAAGCCTTTTTTAAATCTTGGTAAAAAGCATGTTCCTTCAAGTACGTGGTAGGGCACCGAGGGCTCATTCCGAATAGAAATGAGAGAAGAACTCCGCTCCAAGGCTTCTTTTCTCTTTAGCTTTAGCTATGGCATGTTCACTTGGGTGGAGCTGGGCCTTGTTATTCTGAGAACTGCAAGGATGCAGCTAACGTCCTCGAGGTTGGAAATCATGGATTCTTATCATTTCTCATGAAATATTCACGAGAGAAATTACACGCTGTTTTGTGCACGGTGAAGTGAAAACCCAACCACAGTTGTGAAGCTCCAGGCCTATGAGTTTGCTGACTTGGAGTTTAAAGTCACGACTTGGTGTCATTAGTTTTATCTATTGAACCTTTTTTGTAAGGACATTCAATGCAATGATTATATACAGAAGAAGAAGATAGACGCCTGTTGCGACAGATTTTCTGCATCGTTACCATGGTTACGAGATGAAGGAATGCAAGTAATGAGCGTGAAAAATCTCAGATACAGCGGTCATTTAAGGGTAGGCTCCCAGAATACTAAACGGTAACGAAAGGTCGATGCACAGGGTGAGCAGACCATTGGGGAAAAAATTCGCGCTTCAATAAAGTAACTTGTCAGAAATCAGCCCCTGGTCACTAGGATGAAGATCCCTTTGAATGGTTCAATTGTGTGTTGCTTTGAAAAAAAACCAGCGGTTGCTTCCTGTGAATAGTGAGCTGTATCCAACATGAAAAGAAAGAAAGGTCAAGCAATACAATAGCTTCATCATCTTTCTTGGCCTCGTCTTCGCCTCTTGTTCTCGTCCACGAGCGGATCTGCTGTCGATTCTCGGGGTGAACGTATCTTTGACACAGTTTCATGTTGCAAAAGGCCGGGGAAGGAGCATGTGTGTCTGCGTAACTCTTCTTTATGAATACCTAGTATTTTTTGCATCCTAAAGTGCTTTTTATTGTCCAGTCGGAGGAGAAAACTTAGCTGCTCTTTAGTTTCTCTATTCTTGTTCGCGACCCTTTTCTTTAATACTTTCCGCGTGGATTTTCCTCCAAAGTTGATAAACCATACCTCCTGCTTCCCAGCCCCCACCCATTACACACACTTTCCCACTGCTTCTCCGCCGTTGTAGACTGTGGAATTTGTAGGGGTTGGCGGAGAATACTTACGGAAATTTTCTGGGAGCCATTTCCAACTTTTGCTCCAAACTTTCTCTCTCTCTCTCTCCATTTCGCAAACATATCACAGGCTGAAAAACAAAGATCTTTTCTCTCTCCTCGCTATCTTGATATTGCTCATGAAAGATGACAGAGAAAACAAAATTTCCTCCTGTATGTACACCCTGGCAGCTTTTTCTCACCATAAATGCTGTGTTAGTAGATATGTACCGTTAGCCACCATCTTTGGCACTCCTGTCGACACTCTCAGAAGCTACTTACCTTGGAAACTGAGTCAAGTTTGGTGTTCTAACTTGCTAATGTAGTAATTTACCGGGAAAGAAACTACACAAATGAGGGTATACAAACAGCCAGGGCAGTTACGAGTCACTCTTACTCTTACAGTAGACTCTTCACACTAGACCATGTTACCCAAATTAGTAAACTGAAAGCTGGAATGTAGTTTCAAGTTGTTAAAGTCAGGGGGAAGGACGACCAAAGTCATTTCGACCATACAACAAATTACTGTCTGTAAATCTAAAACAAGGACAAGTTCACAAAGAACTGCAAGGCTACACTTGTTTAAATTGCTATTCAGCAATGAGAATACGACAACAAATGCCAAATGCATTAGACCAAAATAAGTGCATACCGACGCCATGAATGCAATCAGCTTTTGGGGTGTAAATCTGCGAAACTTGGGCTTTGTCAGTGCAAATGTGCACCAATTTTGTTTTTAATCTTTTATAAGCTCAAGTCGTCCACAATGTGAAGCGTACTTCAGATCAGCAACTTGAACTTAGTGGCGACTACCATGAAAGGGAATGAGAGAATCCGATTTCCTTTTGTCTCCTTTCCTTAGCTTAAATTCGGAGGGAGTTGAAAAGCCTTTGGCGATATGATACTACTACTTGACTTTGTCTACCACATAAAGCCTCAGCACCTCATAAAGAATGGCAAAATCCTGCAGTTTTCCAAGGTTATGGTTTGGTGGAATGAAAAAAATGGTTTTAATTACCGGCCGGAGATTTTTTTATCACCGTCACGAAGCGTTAATAAAAAAAAGTATACTTGCAATCGTCTAGCTTGGGATATTGTACGATGGGAAAATGAAGTAATAAATAAGGAGAATGATGACAGAGCATATTTCTGGGGCAAATCACACGACATGTTTGCCGCTAGATGCCCAGGGATTCTTCGTTATCAATTCGGGAAAGTGTGGTTGGTAACGGTAACCGCCACTTCTTGCTTTATGGATATGATCTGCCGTATCGCCGTATGTATGCGAAAAGTCACGTTTGCATATGTACTCCGCCTTGCATCATACGACAGTGATTTAGGGCAAGTTGTCCTTGTGTGTGTAATTTGACACTTTTCGTGCCTCTATCAACCGACCTGCCATTCTCAGCCTGCCTGAAACATACATGAGGCAATTTGAATTCGCTCTGTTGTAATTCCAATCCGACACCACCATGCGGCGAAAACGCAAGTGTGATTCGATGTTAAAGGCATTAGAAACCAGAGAACGGACCTCTTGATGAGTTTGGCAGGTATGTACAATGTGTGGGATTGGAGGCTTTGTCGGCATTGTCGCAGTGATTCATTACTGTGAGTAAATTTTTAATGCCTCTTGCGTACATTGCCTGTGGTGAGAAGCTGAGAACTTGCACGTGATTGAGTGAGAGCACGGGTCTGTCAGACATTAAGCGACAGGTAACGTTGCCTAGGGGCCTGATACTGCAGATTGCCGGGTCAGAGGACGGGGCACTGATTGTGATTGCATCGAGGGACTGTGAGGGAGAGAGAATAAAGGCGAGTAGTTTTTGGGCTAGAATGACAGATTTGTTGAAATAATTTCTTGGTTCCCGTTCCGGCAGGTGATCTGGAGAATATGGGGGAAATGGGATGTCGTTAATTTTGCTTTATTTCCCAATTAATTTCCTAGGTGAGCCATTCCAGCTACCTGAGGTAGAGGATATTGCGTTGCAGTACTCATTCTTTGGTGTGGGCCCGCCTCGGAGGTAGTTGCTCTGCCCACCGTTGTGTGACTGCCAGCTTTTAAAAGTACAATGGCTCGAGTGGTTCCAGTCCTCAATAACAGTTTCAGTTCGGATGTCGAACCTCTTTTAAATGCTACTTCTCCATCCTTTATACTGAGCTGAGCTATGGAAAATTCTACTACGTGGTATAACGTAATCCCACCATGCAATCTTGCATGTGAGTTAAAACGAGCGCTCTTTCTTTTCACCGCTCCCATCCATCCAATCTAGCTAATATAATCATCATCTCGGTCATAAAATCAAACCCTTTTGCTACCTGAATTACCAACTGGTTTTGGACACAAAAGGCTTTTTCTTCACGTGGTGTGAAGGTAGCTGGAGGACATGGAATACTTGCAGTTTGTCGTTCACAAATCCCGAGAACTTGTATCCTTCAGCATTGCTTCTGGCTGGGGTCGAGATTCAATCCGTCCTGTAGGTTGTGTGTATCTGCTCTATTTCTATTGTTTATTTTGTATTCCATTACGTTTACGTTACAGGTCTCGCATTTCAAATTCCATTCGGTTTGAGGCTGAATCTTTCCTTTGGGAAGGACGAGGTGAGACAATTACAACAGTGCATTGTAGCATCCTAAGTATGTAACTGCAGTACTCTCAGGTAACGCGTTACTTTGAACGTGGGATGTGATGCAATCCAGGGAATGTAAACATAAACAATGGTTTTGCACATCCCTGCCTTGAAGTTCCATGCCAGGAAGGGTGTGGGAGTGGCCTTTGAGATTCAAAGGAAACGTTAGGGGGATTGAATGGGAGGGTTTCATGACACTGGGATTGACCGTCGCCTAGGCAACGAGTAACAGGTGATGCTAATTTAATTGTGGCGTACATGCATCGCAAATGAGTTTTGGCATTGTTACATTACTAACAGATCAATTTATGGCGAATCTGTTGGACAATATTCCAGATGTGGAATTAATGCTCTAATGTAGTGACGATTACAGTAAAACTATGTCCTTCATGCACGGTGAATCACGGTTTGTAGACAGAGTATTTTTGTTCGAAACCATGGCGTTGGATGTAAAAGCGTTTAGGAGAATCAGGAATAGTGCATAATTGTATAGCGTGATAGAAAATTCAGACACTGTCTCATCCTCATTGTTATTCGGGCTTTTTCATGTTCAGCTTCATTAATCAGTTTTAATATTAATGCACGCAACCGCTTCTTTCAAATTCACAAAGTTCAAGTTTAAATCAAGACGAACTATTTTCTCTGAAATTGCGGTCTCTTTTGTTCACCAAACAGTGGTGCGTCTCAGTCCACTTTGTCCGTCTCTATTTCATCGACCAACTCCTCGAGTCCTTCCTACACAGTCCTAGTTTAGATTCATGGAACTCGAGAGAGAGTCTCGACCCCTCCACTGTAACTTTATATGAACTGGAATATTCTGCTATGGAGATGTTGTAATTTAATGCCGTCTCCTTCCGACCCGGAAGGGAAGGAACTGGAGGTTAAGCAAGTTGGTTTCCTAGTTAATTCATAAGACATGCGAAAGGACCTCACGGAATCAACATATTGTCTGCGTCTTGCGTCTCCAACTTGGGAGATTTTGCCCTAGGCCTACTTTCTAAGCTTTAATTAAAAGAACACGAGAGTCTGGCTTCCGCCAGCCGAGCAATAACATGGGCAAACTATTCGGTTTCTACGAATCGGTTTACTTTGTTCTACACATGACGACAAAGTTGAAACTTTGTACTTCTTGAATCCAAGCCGTCGTATCGTGTCGTATCGGAATGGTGGCGGTGGCGAGTTAGTGATACCCGCACAATGGGATGAAATGTCACCGTTTCTGCTTTCAAGTTGTGGACGTGTGTGGACCCGGTGTAGGCGTTCATCCCATCTTTGGTGCATTCACCTGTGCGTTTTAATGTGGCGGTACCGGAAACTGAAATCATGAGGAGCACCTTCATGTTGTGTTTTGTTACACACTCACACCGACTCCATCTCCAGCGAAGCGTTTAAGCTCCCACTGCCGTTTAGTTTGTTTTGTTATATGTGCACGTGCACGAGGATCATGGAATCGACTCGGAGTAGAGGTACAGCTACAGCCGTGTTCGTGGAATTAAACCAGGGAAAATAGATTCGGAAATGGAAAACAGGTATCTGAAGCATCAATACGAGCAAATCACGTAAATCCTTCATCCACCTGCATTAATTGAATGAAAAGCCGGGGGGAATCAGCTCGTGCTTTGTTGCTTTCGCGTGCTGGAAACGCTTTCTGATGAGGCGAATCCTAAAAACGTATGTGCTCGACTAAGAGCACAGGAAGGCAAAGGCAGTGATGCTAGCACTAAATGAAACTAAATCAGTGAGGGGATTTATAGGCGCAAATAATACAAGACTTAATACATCATGTGCAAGGTATCAGGAGTGCCGAGTGGGGTGGAACTAATAGAAAATCCTGCCTGTGGCGACTTTTCATTTTGTTCCAGTGAGTAATTCAATACCTGGCACTGGGTAAATGTACTGTGTTACGCAAGCTTGTAATTTGTGGAATGTGACTTTTTCCTTGGATCTTTTCACGGTGGCTTCTCAGAAATCCATTTCATTCGAATGTCAGATTCGGAGTGTGCCCCCAGGCTTTTTACTAGTGAGTAGTTGAGTTGGCGAAAGTCGTGTTCGTAGCTAGAATAAGAGGCACTTTTGCGAAATACGTAACGTACTTGTTCAGATTCCGAAAGGAGTGTTGAGCAACAAAACACAAACTGTGTACATTGTTTTCCTTTTTTGATCTGCCAGAGGCAGGTTAAATGAATCGTTCTATAGTCATGACTCCTGGAAGTAGCTGCATTTGACACTGGATTGTGTAACGTGAAAACTAACTCTGTAGCTATGGTGTTGTTTCTGTGAATCTTTAATTAAATCAAAACTAGGAACTGGGAATGAAGGTAAAAACCGTCTGTATGATAGATGGCACAAGGATTTCAGCATCTCAATGAAATGCTCCAACCCAATCATGCAAGGCGATTCTCTCCTGTGGAATTGTCAACTTCACGGAAGGTGCATCCATAAGAAACGTATGACATATATGATGTACTTGAAACCAATATCCTTGTTCGGAAAGACAAACCTGTACCGGATACAGGTGTACACGGTGGTAAATTTCAAATCGACAATTTTTTTTAAAGCAACTGTAGTTCGTCCATGGCCAGTTAACTGGGTGCCCAATATCACGTGAGTCACGTTGCGGAAGATTCATATGAAAATGTATGCATTTCTTGCCAAGAGCAACTAAGAATTCTTTTCCATACTTGACGGTCTCGGAAATTTGCTACGCGGGCTTAAATGAGCACAACCCACCTTCAGTTGAGCACATACCGGGAGTTCATGTGGCTTTAGCTGCTTAAAAAGTTGAAAGACTTGAAAGAAGAGCCTGGGAGCGAAAGCGTTGTCAGATAACCGAATTTTCTGGTTTTCAAAGGACTTGAAACTAAAGTAAATTAAGAGGAATTTTGCAACCTAACCGGCGTGACGTGCAACCACTTTGAGATGACAGTCTTGCTTCATTGAAGCGGCAAAACGGTCTGGATTAGCATCCTTCCAAGCATCGCTTACGGGTTTTCAAGTTCAGTTTGCGTGCTAAATAACATCCGAAGGCTAGTTTTACGTTGAGATGACGTTACAGGACATGAAGGCAAATTGTCTCTTGTTCAGCACTTGCATGTTCATAAATGGAGGAAAGAGCCGGGCGAAAATTTGGTATGTGTACCGAGTAAGAACTCAAGAAACCGAATATGCTCAGTACTTAACTTACATGTGGGTTGGTTTTTGCCGGTGGTTGGTTGGATCAAAGACACCAGAGCGGCTAATTTGACCCTGGAGACGGGCATCCCTTTCTGTCTTAATACCTCTGGCTAATGAGTCCCCTGTTTGTACTTGTATGCACGTGTCCTCCCGTCAAGACATCCAAGAGGAGATACGTGACAACTGTTATGAGTTCATGAACACCCGACTAGTTTCCCTGCATAAAGCTTTAGTCACCATTAGAGCATGTGACACCGAAGTGTGATTCTGTAAAATGTTCAAATTCATCCCTCTCTTGTTTCTGAAATCAAGGATTGTGTATCGTCAAGCGATAATCAGCTGCAGCCCGATTCAATTTCAGTATTCCATGTGCATGTTGAAACAGGTAGAAAGGCAAGTTAACATACCATGAGTATTAAGGCCTATAACCATCATCGATTTCATCATGCAATATGATAAAGTGAAGCAACACGATTCCACTAACGAGCTGGGTGTAAGGCTCAGTGCTTATCATGGTAACAGTGATGATTCTGTTCAGCAAGTACCGGTAGACGAGAAAGTAATTACGATAAAATTCTAGACGTTTGCAAACATTTGAGTAAATTGCACCCTTTCTCATGTTTTTCAATACCAATTTATTACATCCTAAATTGTTTCGCAGTTGATTGTACCATTAGTCCTACTTCTATAAAGACCAGAGCAGTGAGCCTGAGCTTCTACTATACACAATAACAATTTCCCATTCTACATGCATTCAATTGCTAGATGAAATTAATTGTCGGCCGCTAATTGCCTATCGGGAGGACCAATTTACTAAGACTTACCAGGACAAAGCCAGACTGGTGCAAAAATATTTCGCAATTTTAGCGAAGGATTGGAAGGAGAAATTCCTCCTGAAATCGATAAATAGACTATTATCCTGAGTCTTTGACGAAGGAGAACGCCTTAACGAACAAAGAAAGGTGAGTGAAAGCAAATACTGCATGCCCACCTTTTGCAAGTCAGTGTCGCTTGACATGAGCCACGTGTTTTGGCTTACGTGAAAACTTGTGCATATAAGCTACATAGATGTACGTATGGTCGACAATTTAATAGAAGTTTGCCTTTCTTCAGCGTGTCAAAGCTCATATGCGGCTTTGGTGTTTGGGCCAAGCCGCCATTAGGAGTGGCGGTGAAAATTAAAACGGGAAAGAAGGCCATTGTGTTGAATAATGAAGAGGGAAATTATGCGCACCTGAACATGGTGTTGCCAAAGCTGAAATGGTATGTATGGTACGGGTGTGCCCTTACAGCAAAGCTGGTTTAATAGCAAGGACGTAAGGACTTTACACGGGCCAAGTCAATCTTACGGTCATTAAACTGTCTTCAGTGACACGAACCAGAAGTTAGGGCAAATGAGCACCTCATCTTCATTGGGAGGAAATTATAGGTTCGAGTGACCTGTGCACTAATTATGTATAATGAACATGATTACATCTTGATGACCAGTTTGACTTGATCAGCTACCTTAAGAGTTTCAGAAGTGGTATATATTAATGTGTATTGATTGGGAAAGCTTACGCTAATGGGCTATTTATAACTTTTTATAGCCAATCGTAGTCGGTAGAATTGATTCAGAATATTTGTGATTGCGAAATTTTTCGCAGATGAATAATGTATTGAAAATTCAAGCAATGGTGGTGTGTCACAGCATGAGCAACAATGATAAGACTACAATATTCTACGTACAGTTAGCATTTATGCTAATATATCGGAGAATTCCAATTGCTCAAGAGTCCCAATGCACACACGAAGTTCACCAGATAAATCTACCTTGTATCGCCAATGCAACAGAAGCCTACTTTCACAAGCGGCGTATTAACGACGCCATAAAACCAGGTAATAATTCGACAATTAGGCGGACTGGAAGTACAGTCGAGTATTCGCAACACCTTCATGTAAGGAACGTTGGCCATTGGCCATAGTCATGGTGTTAATTTATGGTATTGCTCACAATTACACATGGGACATAAACAGCAAGTACCAAAAGTGTGAAAGTCGACACTTCGATCGTCATACCACCTGAACTAAAGTACACACACATAACATAAACATTGATGTTGGGCAATATTGATTATCGATCCGCTCTTGGTGACTCCCACCAGTTAAATTCTGACATTGAAGACAAAAGCGGCGCTCCAAGTCAAATCAACTGCTGATACCTTCATTTAGTATGTCCCACGATTCGAGTCCTCACATAACTACCTTCTGGCCCCTGTGACCACTTAAATGAACGAAGTAAGACCATGTCGTAACATGCACGCTCTAGCATATCCTAATTGTTCGAAAAAGTCATACTCATCATACGTCGTAACAGGTGTTAAAAGCATCACACTTCACTTTGACACCCAACATCAACGAGGACAGGTAGTGAGAAACCGAAATAGCAAACTTTTCGAAACCAGGCTGAACCTAGTAGATTTCAAGCTTAACCTAACGTAAACGTAGATTTGTAAGGAGAAACACTAAATCTGCATGTATGTCCTCATACACTTGTACATTACCAGTCACCAATTAACACACACTCGGTAGCTCCTAACTCACAAGCATAGGCTGTAAAAGAGTAGGAGAAAGCCTTGTCAGCTTATTTCACAAAGAGGTGAAAAAGCTCACCTGTCACTGCGTACGTATGCTGTCTCAGTGCTTTCTCCTTACTTCGTCTAGCCAAGTTCACAGAAGTGAATGTGTGTCACTTTGTGAGTCAACCCATTTCATCGATTTGGATAGTCGGTGACTGTTTTTATTTCGCCTCGGAATTATTACGCCTTAAATGTTCGCTCGAATGGGTCAACTAAAGCGGTTACTGCTATCCACCTACATTTATTGCATGTTCCCTAGCTTCTGGACATGGGCGTTAATCCAATTGTTAATTAATCGCTGGATGCGACGAAAGCTCATAAGCGGGAAACATGAACCGTAGCTTTGATGTTATACGATGTACCAGCCATTTTATAGAGCTGTTTGTATTTACACGGGCTTTTATGGATTTCCATGTACAAGTCTACAACTCTGTTAATGTTCTGAAGCTACATTCCACGCTTCACTGGCCCTAATCTTTGTAGCAACAAGGGCATAAAGAAGCATAAGCTACAACATTACAAGTCGGTTGCTGAAACGAAGGGTGAAGGCGAGTTGCAATTTGCCAGCATATTTTTCAGACCAGTCGCAAAGTTCCCTGAAGGAAATCCCTGATGAATTTCATTCAACTTCACAGAGAAAACGTCTGCTCCACTTTGTGCAACTGAAGTAAAACGGTAAACATATGGAGCCGGTGCGATGTGCCTCGCTGGCTCCAAAGACCGGGCTCATTCGAAATCTAACGGTCCTTGAACCTTGGAGCGGAGAAAGCATTCGTAGAGTGAAAGCAACGCATTACGTTTTTATAAATGCAGATGCGATTCAGCGATGAAAGCGCTTGGACTGCTGGCTGATCAACTATACGTAGTGGGGAAGAAAGGGCCTTAATTGCAGGGTCGTAGACAAACAGGCGGCGTTGCAACTGGTGAAAGCAAAAAAAACTATAGTCTGAAAGACTTCAGCTTTGAGAACATCCGGATTTAAAAGCCGGGGTGAAAGCGCGGTTGAAAACACGTGCGAATTTAAAAGAGAAAACCTTGGATCACCCGTACCCTGGGAATAAAGAAAAGCATGTATAAAAAACTCACGTCAATAAACAAAACAGACTGAACCTGCAAGTGTGAGAAGAGCATAGGAAAATAGAAACAGAAATGTTCAAATCCAAGGCATACGAATTATGTGAAAGGTACAAAATCCAACCTAATGTGCAAGTTTGACAAGAGACTCAGGCCGGAATTGCAATGATGTTCTTGGCGCACCTTGTCGTGTCTACTTGATAAAAATGCGCATTGATTTGAATCTGATTTAAAACTGAAGAAAGGGAACCCTGTACAATTATAAAGTTTGAAAAAGTTGAAGGGAGAAAATTGCTCCGAATCCTACACGCATTATTCTTCCACAATTCACACAGACTTCAGTACATGAATTATGGATACCACGAACCACCTTCGAAAGATATGAAACAGCCCAAGTGTACAAACCCTGAGAGCTTTTAGGCAAACCTTCACGCTACACAAGTTTCCAGGCTGGTGGTGAAACTTAGTGAGCTTAGGTGAATAGATTTGTTTTGAGAATTTCGGGAAACTTATTCACGCTTGTGAAACTTTCACCGGATTCTATGTGGTTTTGTGATCCTTGATTTAATAATTTTATTCAGAAAACTTATAGAATAAAATCAACCTGTACACACGTGTACAATGGCAAAGATGGAACCTGAGAGCCCAGGCGGCTCCTTTCCATGAAGTAAAAGCTGGGTTCGTAGCCGATTTCCCGGATTTTAGGGTGTAATTTTTCGTGTGAATCTACCGGTCCGGGTGTATCGATTACTTATATTGGTGACGACGAAACGGAGGTGTTATGTGCAGGAACGTTAGGAAAGTTTGGAGGTGCAAGTGAAAATCCGAAACTTTTTTCTCGTGTTTTACGACCTTATGGAAGGAACGGTACAAAATAAGTAAGTGGTTCCTTCCTCGCGTGAAGATAGCAATTCCAATCCTAATCGGATTAGCCAAAATAGTGCGAAAGGAGAAAGTTTTACACCAAAGTGAAAACCCTGGGTTGCCCACGAGTGTAACTTTCACATGTATGGAGCCTTATCTCTCTGACCAGATCTTTGTTTGTTGTTTGAGTACAGTTTGGAGGCTGGAAAATCCTTTTTCTATTGCAAATCACATCCGGTCGGATCGGTTTGCATAAAGCCCTCAGGCAATCGAACTGTCCCGTTTTTCTCACAGATTTATCGGTAATGGGCTTCTGTTTCAATAGCAAACATTTCGAAAAAAATATTCTTTGCAATGCGTAAGTGACGATTATTCCAATAAACCGAATATTAGTTAGTCCAGAATTAAAGATTTCCTTTGCGGCGACGTATTGGTTAGGAGATGGGAAGATAACTGAGTGGGAGTCTGTACACAAGGTACAGTGCAGTGCATATACTCGAAGTTTACAGAGCAAAAAAATTATTTTCAACTTCGCATGTCCTCCCAGTTGAAAAATGATTTCCATAGTCATCTCACGAAAATTCCCAGCTTAGCTACAAAAGTTGCAAGCTGACTTGGTAAATTCCTCACATCCGCCTCACTCGTGCCGTAGGCCGGATCAAGTGAAAGCGACAGCAACCTTTTTGAAGACGCAATAGAGCTTGTAAAAGACTGTAGTCCAAGTAATCATGAGGTGGGAAGGCTGGAAGAAGAACCGACTTTCTCCTCCTTTCTCTGCTTTCACTCCCCCGCTTAAGATGACTGATGCGAGCGCCGGCAGCCCGGCATTACACATTACACACAATACAAAGTTGGTTTTACAGCAGTAGACTCGACTCCTTACACAGCTGCCTCCTCTCATCCAAATCGACTACTCGCTCGCTATCGCAGCTGGCAGTACTTTCACATGATCTACTGAAACCGGTGTATTTATCAAAACTTGACGGAAGTGCAGTCATTGAGACTACTTTATGCCATCCTTCATGAAACTCGAACTAGGTGAAAACAACTTTCACCAGTTTTGAAGAAAGTAATACCGATTTCGATTGCCAATGGTGGACACCAATCTCATGACTTTATGCATGCAAAACTTGTGGTCCATTACCAAAAATGTGCTGAAAGTTCCGACACCGGAGTTGGCACACCCCCAAAGCTTGCCTTGTCTTTAGCAAGTAGGTTTTTAAAAGCGTTGACTTGCATTCCTTCCTCATGAGACTATGCAAATTCGATCCACATCAGTAAGCAAGAAATACGTCGAATGTAGCTGGAATCCTAGAATCTCCCCACTAAATGCTCCAGTTCACTTCCTGCTGTGTAACCAAACAATTAGTTTATGACTATTCCGTGAAACCAAGCCAAACGGAGGAGCTCGTTACGGTTCAAAAGTCACGCCAACTCGACTTCAACCTAACACATGGATCGACACATTGAGTAATCCTGTCGATACTAGTTTACCGACAACTCAGAAATAATTAGTAGTGCAAATACCCGCGTGTCAACCGTTACGCCGAATGAGAGTAGTGTGCAGTCCTTTCGTCAATTACAAATAGCAGTTTATCTCATCCATGACTCCAACCTTCAAGTTCACGCCAATTTCTGTAACCACAATCGTTGGAATTCCAGCAAACATGCCCTCGTTTCCTCCCAATTTCTCGAACAAGCTACACGAATTTTGTTCACTTGAATGAGTTCACCAAGTTCATGTGATTTTGCACACCTAAACTAGGCATTGGTGCAAGGTTATTTCTGTCAGTCACCTGGAAGGGATCCCACCCTCTGACGCAAGGATGGGACTCGAGAGACATGTGGTCTACCTCGTATTAGTCTCTGGCACACTAACGGTTGTCGGCAGAAGAGCAAAGCGCTCATCTTTTACAGTCTGAGCTCGAGCTTGTTCACTTGTTAAGCATTCCCGATCAATACTTGAGGCATGACAAGTTGAGTTGTGAGGATTGGACAGGCCGGAAATCTGATTGAGTCTGCTCACGATTTCGAAATTCTCGTATATGTATTTTAAAACCCCTCGAGGGACTGCATCGACTGTCATTCACTTGAGGACTGGAGAGTATTTCCAAGCTGAAGAGGCAAAGGGAGAGGGAGAAAGAAAAGCGAAAGAGAAGAGTGATGGAGGAATTGAAAAAATGGTGGGATGAAATATTGTGTAGCGTCAAAGTGAGAATGTATGAAGGGCGTATGATGAATAGGACATAAAGTGAAAGGACAAAGGAATAAAGCCGGCATCTTGAAAGGAGTCAAGTTAGTGTGGCGAATCTCAATTTACAATAAATTGACACTTTTATATGGTGCGAAACTCGGATTGCGAGACTGGATTTCCTCCAAGCTCATGGTTTTCTTTCCCTATAAGGCATAAACGGGAGGAAACTGTGAGCTGATAGATGGTCTCCAATTTCGATCTGTAATGCACGGACAGATTGGACCTGAAGGAAAATGGTTGTAATATCTGTGAATAGATATTTCTCATGGACGGGCGCAAGCCAGCTGGACAATGAAAGAAAGAAATACCAGCTCGGATTATCTTACTCGAAGGAAAAAGAAAAGAGGCTGCCCACTCTACTCCATTGCCCAATCATTCAGTCGGTGCAGCATATGAGCCAGGAAACTGGAAGTGAATCCCCATTTTCAGCCCTGACTGCGTAAAGCAAACGGTCCTCACTTAGAATTGGCATAGACAAAACTGAATTTTAGTCCGGAACGACTCATCCACCTAGTCATGTGTCACATCCGAGAGATGCAAGAGGACTGGACCATGGAACTGAAGCAGGAAATGATCAAGCCAATGTGATAAAAGCGACACTAGGACACCGTGCCATCAGTCCGTCAGTAACTTCAAGATCATTGGCTCGATTCGATTGGTCGAAATTTTCCTACTGTCGATGCTTCTGTGCATCTCGCTTCAGTAAAAATTGAACGTGAAGCTGATATTTAACTTGAATAGCAAGCCTCGAATCCATGGCTGGTTTAGGCGGCAAGTTCAAGTGCAGTTGGTTAGTAATCAACCATGACCCAGTCCACCCAGTGAGACCAAGTGGAGAAAGCACCAAATGTGTGATTGCATTGCACAGACTTAGGTTTTATGACTGCAGAGCAATGCAAATACTGCGCATTTGGCCACAAAATAAAAGCTCACGAGCTCCAGCCTTAGAACTAGGGGGCAGTAAAGGTGGATAGCGAGCATTCCGAAGATGAAATATCTGACTGAAATAGCCAGTGATAAATCTGCGTTGCAGCTGAGCGTGATTTATCTCGTGGTGGCAACCTTGCAAAGCAGAGATTAGGGACAAAGCTGAGGATAAAGGCAGACCTTAAACTTGGTCATGTTTCTTGCTGAAGGAACGGATTTCATATGACAAGTGTACAGCTTCGGAGGTCAATATTTTGCACGATCCTCTCTCCGTCCCGAGGGATCGGACCGATTGCGGAGGTGAATCAACTCCTAAAGCTGAATCAAACAACGCAATATTTCACCTCCTGTAAATCTCACCTAAGCCGTAATCAAAGCAACTACCGAGCCAAACAACACACATTAGATCAAGGACAAGGCTGGAATTGAATGGCTCAGCCTGTTGGCAACTCCTCCGACGGCCTTCTGCGGTTAGTTCACTTTGAGCTTGATGCATGTGCTGGTTGATGGGAAGGGAAGAAATAAAGTGTCGACTCAAGAGCCAGGAATGAATTGTGCTCCTGGTCAGTGTGTATGTGGGTGTGCGATAAGGCATTGAAACAATACGACGGTAGGAGAAAGTATCAGGAGCGAAATGGAGAAAAGCTCCTCCGTTCCAACAGGGTGAAGCTCTGCTGTGTACAAATATATGGGTTAGTAAGATGAAACAGCTGCTCTGTTTAGAAAGCAGGCTTTGTCATGTCGTTAAAGTGAAAGTTGGAGAAAGTGCACGGACGGGAGAAAGAATGAGGCGATTAATCAAGATGCAGAAGCTACTTAAAATCGAAGACGGTACAAGGTAAATGGTGAAAGCTAGGCAGCTGTGAAGGACACAATGTCCTTCACAGTAGTATTGGCTCCAGGATTACAGTTTGTAAGTGAGAGCCGGGAGCATGGAGCCTTACCGCAGTTGGTGTGGTAGTCGCTGGTGGGGAGGTGGGGTGGGAAAGTGAAAGGACGGAGAAAGTGCACTGGGTATCAAGAATAAGAAGTTACTTTTACGACCCACATTTTTACCCACCGCCATAATTTGAATGCTGCCTTTAGAACGAGCTGACACTGCAACGGTAAATGGTTGATCCACTCTTTTCCTTCCAGGAGTATGAGAGTGTGCAGTTGGTCAAGTGCAGTGGAGAAAGTAAGTGTAGTATTTCATCGTATTAGATGAAGTTATGATAAGTCGGACTTCATTTCTTTTGCCTTGAGTTACATTGAGGAGAAGTGCAAGTGGTCCAGGAATAGTTCCCAGAAACATACCGTTTAATCAAGCAAATTGTTGAGACTTTCAGGTAATTTTCAATCAAGAGATCCTTTGGTAGACCAGATTGAGATGATTTTGTCACATTAATTAATTGAACAAACCCATTATAGTAATAAAATATACCAATTTCGATGATCTACACATAGAAAAACGAAATAAACACCTACAATGTAGAACTTATAGACAAGTAACTGTTTACATGAAGCTTCTACCGCGGCTCAAGCTGCACAATTTTTTCAATGATTAAATCTACAGCATGAACAAGCAAATCGAAACTAAAGCGTCGCAAATGAACTCCCCCTAATCTGTAGTAAATGGTCCCCCACCCGGATTTAAGGAAGCGAAAACATCTTTGAAATATTTGCACAGATTACGTTCACAGACCATGCAAAATTACCATACAGGAAAGAAACTCTCAACTTTGAAATTACAGCTCAGACTTACTTGCTGAACAACTACCAAAATTCCAAAAGACTTTTGGGCAATGGACTTCAATTTGAATAATAAAGTGAAAGGATTGTAGCAGAGAAAGTAAAAAGTTTGAAAAAATTAGTAGCAGACTTTCTCCTGGTAAAAGTGGAACTACCGCCGTGGTTGGACAGGGAGAAAAGGGGCAGAAGTAATAAGAAAATTTATCTATACTATTAGGCTTGTTCGTTGCAAAGGGGAGAGGAGTACCGTTTCTCCGAGGCTGTCGTTAGGCATAAGTGTCTGCGATCAGGGAAGGATTCACAGGAGGATTAGATGCATGAACGAGGAGAATTAGTTTGCGTGTGGAACCACAATTTCAGGAATGAAAAACCATGGGCTGTCATCCACTGTCACCATCTCCGTTCATAGACTTTGCCAAAGAAACTTTACCAGTTACAGTTACAAGTCTCTCCTGGCAAGACATCGAGACCTGGATGCATTTCTCTTGTCCTGTCCCGTTCGTCTCCTCCATATTTTCTGAAGTGAGAAGTGAGAAATATCCCAGATCGAGACCTGCTTTCTAGACCGAGAAGACAGAATTGCCAAGACAATTTCGACATGATTTTCCACCGGGTTTCTCCTCTTGTTAATTTATTGTCGCCATTTTTTCTCCGTCTCATCCATGGTAAAATCCTAACTGAATTTCACGCTGACTTTGGTCTCTCATCGGGGGTAATGATGAAAGAAGAATTGCCATGGCTCTAAAAGCATTATGCAACTGCCGGAGTGAAAATGCAATCAAGTTTATTAAAGGCCTCTGCTTATACATATATTGACAATCAACAGCCAATCATATCTGATGCATGCAGGAGTTTTTCATGGAGAATTTTATTAAAACGTTTCTAGCAAGCAGGCAAAGGTCACATGTTTCTACAAGCTTTATTAATGGTGTTGCCATCCGGTGAACCGGTAGAGAATCGTCTGGAAGAAAAATTGCCAAAAAGGTCAGCATGTTCTGTTTCTCCTTCCTTTGGATGGAAAATTTATGCAATATGTTGCAAATTTTACCACGGTTCAAGGCAACTTTCCAAGGGTGAAAGACATGGTACACTTACACTGACTCCATTTTCAAACATTTGCCGCCAAATGGGTTATTTTCTTTGCTCCTGGGGGTAATTGACAACACGGTAGGTAGTAGATGGGGAAATGGATGCATTTTTGTGGGTAAATTGCCTTTGTGATAAATGGGAACATTTAGTAATGATGCTTGTTCTGATGCAATTGAAGCATTTACCGAGTTCAATATTTGCTTTCTATGTTCCACATGCATTTTAGATTCAAAGATTGAAAGAGGTTCGAGTAACGAACATCGATCAGAGGATGCAAAATGTTTACATTGGAGAAAGGACTACTTGCAGATGACGACTTGACTTTGTCTGAGATGATTGGTTCACTCGTGGATATTGTATTTCCGGCAAGAGAACTGATTTGACGTTGGACCGGGGGCACTTTGCTATACAATAAGCAAATACAATTTACAAAGTGGATCTGCTTCTACGAATTCCTCTTGATTGGCAATTGCAAAGTCTCTAGACTTTATGATATTTGCCTACGGGCAAACTGAAACCGATCAATCTTCCGGTCTAGTTTCAGTTTCAGAAGGATTGTGATGCGATTTTGCTAAATTTAGCTCTAAAGCCCTCGGGGCGTAAAACCCAACACTTACTTAAGGTTTGCCATATTGGGTTTGCTCTGGTATCTCTGAGCATGAGATGGCTTCGTGGGAGGTTTGCCTATTCTGAATACCAATGTTGGATTAAAGGGTTAGTATAACACATTGTGATTTTACCGTTTTGCTCGGATTACAGCCGGGTAAAACGCATTAAAAAAGTAAACTGCTTTTATTTTGGACGCTTCACGTTTTGCTCAAAGGCGTTACCGGAGATCATGTTGCCTGCCGGTAAGTACAGGTTGACTACATAATGAAAGTTGCCTTTCTTGACGTATCCTACTCCGAGTTTGGTACTTTTGGCCCAAATCAGTTGGGTGAAGTGGCCGGTCTTGGGCCGGAAACCAGGCTTGTTGTAATTGTAAAACTTTTTTTCGTCGTAGAACGCTTTTGCCGCTGCAGTAACGCGAGCGACTGGGCCGGCTGATCCGCCTGTGCGTAAATAGAGACTTTCACCAGCGCTATCTCTGCAATTGAAATATCCAACTAGATCACATCACTAGTGAAAGGCTAAATTTGGATGATGTTTAGTCTATCGAATACAAAAGGTCAGGATCGGCGTTGGCCTGGCACTAACTTTGCTTTGCAGGTATGATCGATTCGACCGATATTGGCGTAGTACTGGGCGCATTTTTGAGCTTTTGAATTCAGCTGCAAATGGTTATCATATCGTTATGATTAGCATGACACAATCGATTGACGTAGACAAGCTATCCTTGATGCTCTTGTTTTCTTACGGCTTTGTCCAGGGACATCGGTGGTGTTTTCTGATGCTTTGCCCGGAATCCATTGTGTGCCTTGAGGCTGGCAGTTTGAAAATCTGTAAGGAAATAATATCACAGAATCTAAAATTGTACAAGTCTCGTAATTGTCGTCATTTGCCTATTCAAGCTAAACGATGTGTACGACTTGTAGACTTTACTAGCTGTAAAAGCCGAGCTCCAAAATTAGAAACCCGCTGTTCAACTTATAGCAAACCAGTCACTTTCCCTTGCACAAATCTCACCATTCTTTCCAGCAGCAAGGCAGACTCCCAACCAGGTAAGAACGACAAGAAGAACTCGCATATTCAAAAATTAAGTAGACCGACTGAAAAGCCGAAGAAGAGCTACANGAAGAGCTACATGTGCTTCATTCTCCATTGTTCATCTTTCTTTGTACTGAAAGAAGGAAGCTTGCAGAAACTACGTCAGCGAACACAATCGCTCATTAACCTGAGTAGCTATTAAAAGTCCGACTGTTTTATTCCACCTCTCCTGCGTCTCATTCTGCTGCTCAGCACGTTTCCACTCCTAATGAATCAGAATCCCGACTTTTAACGTTTTCACGCAGTGTAATTCATCATTACGTACATATGTATTCCCTATCAGTTGCCTCTGCTAGCCAGCCTAGTAACTCTACCCACCTTCTATTGTCTGCAGCTTGCGTCGCTATATGAAACTTGTCGAGGAAGTACAACGTAACTACGTTACACAGTATTCTGAAACCTGCAGTCGCTTTCATTTTCCACTTTCTAATTCATGCAAGTTTTCCCTTTGAACCCTGTGGTACGTGGGATTTCTTAGAACATGCCTTATTATAATTAATTATTACCTCAACCTCATCGCCCACGTCTCGTACATTGAAACTTCAACCCGACTTGGTAACGATTGCTGTTTGAGCTAAAATTACCCCTTTTCTCCCCAGCTCCCCCAATATCAGAATTTTAAATTCAAAATGTATTATTCAATTTGAAAAATCAAGAGTTTGTGATTCTTAAGTCCCAATCTTTGGACTTCAAACCCATACTTTGATATAACAAAAGGAAAAATACAATGGATCTGCGCCTACCTTCACTACCTTGAAACAAAAGTTGCATACATGTATAAAACTTTTCATGCTGATGCGAGCATAAGACTTGAATCAGTACTCCGATTAAGCTTTTGTACGGCAGTTGAACCTTGAATGAGCATGCAAGTTCTTTCAAGAACCCAAAGGGGTGAAGGAGGGAAGGAAGGAATACCAGATGAGCGGTGAAGTTGCTTGCCTGGGGCGGAAGAGGAGCAACTAAGTGGCTTTCTCTCAAGCCACAAATTAACGTACGGCAATGATTATAAGCCCATTTGTAGTGGAAAGAAGGAGCATAAGGTCTGGTTAGGGCATAAGCTGCTTTCCTCTCTCCTTAAGTGAAGTGTGGTGGTAAGCAGGCGAGGGTAAAAGTTTACTAGTTAAGTTTCACGCTCCCTCATTAATTTCTCAGGGTGAGAGGAAGGACGAGTAAAAGATTGCGGATCTGGATCTCACTTGAGGCGATTACGCTCTCTACATATCGGTTAAATTAATTGGGCCTCTTTTCCCGGAAATCCGAAATCCCACCGTCCGCTGTGGTAAATGCTTAAAATATCATGGATGAGACTATAGCGCCAAGACTGATTGTTGACGTGGGAAAAGGATAGAGTGACGTCTGTGGCAATGATACCGGGAAACTCAAGAGAGAAAAACAGCGATTAACGGGAGAGAAACTTCCTCGATTCCCGCTAACGCTTTTGAAAACAAACGTTACACAGTTTGATTCCTTCACAACTAACGTGGGAATTCAGCTTGGTGTGTGGTCTCTCACAGCTTTTCTTTGATTGGCTCACTAAGTAATAAGTGTTGGAAATGTGAAGAGTTTCAAAACGGATTTTCACGTTCAAACTTTTCCCCTGTCGACTTTCCGTCCAGATTGGCTGGATGTGATGGGATTAGGGCCTGTAACAGCATTATTATTGGTCAGGTGCTGGAAAAATACATTAGCACGTGACCGTTACATTAAAATTTTTAATTATTGGAAGACTTCAGGGCCGATTTCTGTGAATTCCTACGAAGAACACGCACAAACCGTAACTGCTTCGTTTTGGATATGACTGCCTGTTAAAACAAAAAATGCACGACGTGCAAGTCGTACACTTTGAAAATTGAGAACCAACATACCAGATATTAGTGAAGGTAAAGAAATTGACGTACCAGAAGAACCTTCACTTTTGAGACGAGCGTCAACGCATATGCTTCACATATGCTAAAATGTCTACGACTTTCTCCAACGCTTGATTGAATTACCACAGGTTCCTCATGCATGTGGCCCTTAGCTTTGACAGTTGATTACGAAACTATGTGGAAAATTGGAAGAAAGTTGAAAAAAACCTCCTTTCCAAGAACTATCATTGCGTCAAAGAGTTCCAATGTGGTATATGTACACATGCAAATGAAAGTTGTCATCGTAGATTCATTTTACTGAAACACTGCCAATGTCAACATTAGTCTTGGGACGGAGTAGGGCTAATTAAATTGGATGGGTATTTTACATATCGGGAAAAAAATCCATCCCATTCTAATTACCCTAGGGAGGACTTGAAACTGAAACTTTTATGCACATCCTTCCGGAAGCATTGCATGATTAAACTGGGGGTGGGAAAAAGTGTTT
>VRMD01000620.1:0-23650 GCA_009872375.1 Sminthurides bifidus | reverse complement strand
TGCTTGCGCCATTCGCATCCTTTCGGATTTCAGCTTCAACGACTCAAAGAGCTGATTTGCCAGCGACCCTCGATGATTTAACAAGGATGGACTTCCGGCAAACCAAACCACCAGATGGAAACTGGAACCCAAGCACGTTTTCGTAGCTGGAACAATTCTCCAAGCCACAACCACCGTCGGTCTGGTAGTTTGATCTGATCGCATATGGAAAGCAGGGAGAAAAGCCCACACTTCCAGTATTTGTACTAAGCCAGCAATACGCGTCTGTCTGTTACCACCTCATGTTTTATAGCCAAGTGGCTTGGTAGGTGTTCCAGTGTAATCAAACCGGTTCCATTGAATAAAACAGCAGTACAGTTGATTCAATTCGATTCATGTGGAGAGCACACCCTCTTGTCTTACACCCTCACCCTCCTTCCGTTCATAGCACCAGCTGCTCTCCAAAAGCAAGCAAAGACCCAACTCTCATGTCCAGCAAAAACAATACAATGAAGAGACCATGCATGGTTGAAAACACCCGCTTATCTCCTTTTGCCACCATCCTGCACCTTTCTCCGTCCTCTCTCTCTCAGCCCGTTCAGCTACAAAGTAAAGCAAAGCGTGCTCCTCAGACCGAATTCTCCAGGATCGAGTATCAACCACCACCTAGTTAGCGTGTCAGCGTCAGCCCTGTACTTGTACCTGTACCTACGTGTCATTCCCTATTCAATCGTAAACCTCGTCCACCGGCAAAAATCAATCTGCAAACATTCAACTCGCAGCAGTACTCTATCCTCTCAAAGTCTTATTGCCTCCGCCAGTCGTTACCTTTATTACACTTGGACATGGCGATTTGATGTGAAATGAAAAGCAAACCTAACTCCGTGAGCAAACATGAACAGCCAACACGCACTAGAAACATTTTTGCAACTACCCGTCATTTTAACAACCAACTCATGAATCGCACCTCACGCCCGCCATGCCTTCAACATCATAACGAACTTCGGGCACAAGCTCACAAACATTTTCATTTTTTTCACAAACACAACAGTCATTTGCTATTCCGTCCGTGTACCTCTGTACCACATTCAAAGCACGAGACACGCTTGCTGCTAATCAATCAAGGCAATTCATTCTCACACCCATTCACCTCTTCCACAAAGATGACAAACATACATTCATCGCTTTCCTGGATAAGAACNATGACAAACATACATTCATCGCTTTCCTGGATAAGAACAGAGGAGGAAGAAGCCGAAGAATCCCAATTGCTGTACTTGATTATTCTTATCATTCCAAGAGCTGTGCTTCCATCTTATTGGATTTGTTCAACAGTATTACTTCCCACCCAACTTATAACTTCTATCGTGTTCAAACCATCTCGAATAAAAAATTTCATTCCTCTCGCTTATAATCGTATAATACCTCTGTGGTGAGAAAATTTCCAACAAGCATCGGGATTTCCCAAAACATTGCTACAAGTAAATGCATAGTTTTCATGCTTGTAAAACTAGCAACATCTCCATTCCACCTGGCTTGCTTCACGTCACTCTCAGTGCAAGAAGTTGCAACCTGTACAGACCTTGAAGAGGGTTGAACAGAAAAAGTTGCTTTTCCGTCCAGCCTCTTCTTACCATGTACAATACACCAACACTCGTAATTGTGCAATACTTGCGACTCTAGAATGATTTGCACTTTTATGGCATCAATCCATCAATCGATCCTATCTTCTCACTCTGTCTAAGCATCCCTTAATTGATGTGAAAAAAAGCAAATTTTCTCTCCTTGTACATCCCAACTTTTGTACTTTAACTCCAGCTATGTTCCTACTAATTGCACCAAACCAATTATAACTCTCGGAGGTCTTTCTTCAGCATCGAAAACATGATTTCTTGTGACGTACGGCCGTTCAAAACGCATTTCATGACAATGGCACAAACACGGATGGTTTCAACCGGACCATTTTCGTTAAAAGGCAAGCAATTACGGAAAATAATTATCAATCTTACCGAATCACCAGTGCTTTAATATCCAGTCTTTCTGTAGCCTCAGAATGCAGAGGAGAATGTGAGTAAAATAAAACGTTCTTGTTGATTTTCACACACACTGAATCAAGTCTAGTTTTCCTCCGTTGTCTTCACCACTTTGCCTTCTTTAATGACTGATTGGACTGGACTTTTGCAGTTTTAGAGAAACCCACTTTTCACTACCTTCCAGCATCAACACAATTCCTTCCGAACAGAATCCAATCTTTATTTAGCTCCTCACTGTCTCCAGAAAGCAGCTTGCACCGAAAAGGACAGGTGTTCCAGAACAGGCCGGCGGAAGCACTGTCATCTGCTCCTCGTATAGTATATCTCTGAAGATTTTCCACTCTTTTCCGGTTCTATTTTAAACTTCCTGAAGCACACTCCTACCTCTCGTGTCCTAGCTCGATCTATTTCAAAACCCACAAGTCATATTTCGGTCCGGTGTACGGAACGTCGATATAGTTATTCGTTAGAATTCGTTAGAATAACGAGACCTCGAAAGGACAGCCGTTGGACCAGTCTTGTACCCAGGGTGGCTCGCACGCGACTGACAGGCCATGCTCTGCCTGTACGTCTTGTATATGAGCCGAGAACTATTACCACAGCGGTACCACTGCTGGTTCTCAGCCTCAGCACTCATCGGCACACGCACTCCTTCAAGTCACAACACACGGCACTCTGCTAGCCTGCATCACGTATACATGTGCTTCACTTCAGTAGGTAAAAACGTGTATAAAAGATGGGCCCTCTTACTTCTTCGTTCTACGGCTTGGTATTGTAATTACTATACAATTCAATGATCTGAAGATGAGAGCGCTTGGTAACTTGCATTTCTCGCCACATCAGGATCTTAGGAGATGAACATTCTTTTTGTTTGTGCGCTTGAGTAACGTTTGAATTAAATCTTATTGTGGGCAAAACGTTTCTACTCACACCTTTTAATTCAGAGGGGTGTACCTTGCTTCAACTTTGAGAGGAAGAATGATCGTTGACAATTGTGCTTGACTCTTCAATTTTCCTGTCGTAATGTACATCTCAAAGTGGATGCTGCGATCTTTGAGTTTCGACCGAAGTTGCATCTCAATGGTCACAAAAGCTCCTTGCTTGAGCGTTGGGAATCAGGATGGATCGGAGAAAACCTGCAAAAACGTTGAAAAAAACTAAAGAGTTGCTCGATTTGTGGATCCATGATTAAAACCAATGGCTGAAGCAACCTTGATCCCGAGTTAGATAACAAAGATGCGATTGAACGTAACTGCTCACTGCTTGATGGCTGATTTCTGAGAAACGAGCATGTTTAAATCTGTAATGCGTCTTTCAACCTCAAGGAGTATTAATTAGCTGGAAATCGCTAACGAACTTGACATGGAACTTTGTGAGCCTCTTCAATGTTACTTCCGGCGGTTCCGTTAGTCTTGATTTTCTTGATCAAATTTTCCACTTGAGCCAGCGCAAGATTTTGATCTAATCACGAGGCGGAAACGGGATTGTTCGGATGAGGAGACTGTTGCGCAATCCTTGAGCTTGGTGAGAGTAACAAGCTACAGATCACCCGAAAAAGTTAGTAACCACAAAGCCCTGAGGTCAGGGCTATGAAGAGTTTACCGGCTTTGCTAACGTAATAAAAGGATTTGAGGACGCCCCTGTTTTCTCAGTTATGCTGCTGGGAACAAATTAGTAGCTACTCTAATTGCTCACGGTTACGCTGGCACTAACCTATTAACGTTACATTAAGTAAGGTTCCCGTCATTGCGTACAAGAACCACTGGTCTGGATCGAGTGCAACGCTGCGCTCCGTCTGTGCTGATTATTACGTGAAACTTACAGTTTTTGCATCAGAGGCCGAGATAATCTTACAGAATACCAGGCACGGGTGTAAATTCGTTGGCTAGCGCAAACCCCACACTATCTTGAAGCTTCAGAAAGTTCCGCCGCATTAATTATGTATTTTGATCAGCGAGATCCGCGGCGTTACCACCACCGTAGTAACTCGCCTGTGATTCTGTTAGTTGATGCTTCTGAACTGAACATTCCTGTTCCTTTACTAGCAGCTTGAACATGGAGTTGATAAAGGCTGAGTTGAGAAGTCTGACACTTCTCACTCACATTTTTAACTGCACTGCACGATCAAATTTGTACTTCTGTTAGGAGATCTTCATTATATCATGCTCTCGAAGAGTAACATAACACTGACTCACTAAGACAGTTATGCCAAGGGTCTAAGCACAAATCGGAATTTGCTTGGTACCGGTACCGGGTAAAGACGTGCCTATGCAAACAGCATTTGAGAAGGCAGCTACTAGCTACTACACAATTAGCCGAGGATGAACAGAGGCTTGAGTGCAGCCCAACTTTATTATTGCATCCGCACATTATAATCTGATTGAAACGTCTGTATGACATTTATAACCGGGAGAACTAAACAGCGTACTATTATGACAAGTGCTACTGACAATCTGGGTATCCAGTTACGACCCTGATAAAAGATTCAGCCATCACTGGGAATTTCTGCGCCCTAGCACTCACTGGTTCAAGATACTTACGAGAGGAACAAACAGACTGGTGGTTCTGCCTAACTAGCATATTGTATTACGTAATACCTATCCCATCAGGATGATCTTCAAGATAAGGTATAGCTTTGATCAACATCAGGTTAAAACTGCACTCGCCTTTGTTGGATTTATTCTCAACACTGAGTTCAATCAGTGGAATGCATCAACTACATGTAATAAATAGTTTACTTAGATCCAGCTTCTAGCTTCTTCTTAAGGGATTCTGGCATGGCTGGTGGAGGCGGGCGAGGGATGGCCAAAGCCACTTTGACAGCATCGTAAATGAACCACTGCGCGGCAGTAAGAGTACCGATCATAATGATCCTAGCGGTAAGCCCCTTCCACATTGCGGCAAAGCCTAGCTTTTTGACAATGCTTCCTACGGAAGCTGACTTGTCTTGGTTCAACTTTGAAACAACAGTATCAGCTGGGTGGGACACGATGGCACAGAACACACCAGCGATGTAACCAGCAGTGAAAGTGACAATCAGTTGCTCTCCCTTAGTGCAATCTTCCCTGGGCTTTGGAACAACGTGCCTAGAACAATCATGAAAGAACTCATTAATGAACTACCATACGATCCAATACAAATGCAAAACTTAGTAATTATCATGTCATTTAGATAATAAGAGCATTTACTTGTATAACAACTCGACGGTTCTTTCAAAGCAAGCAAACTTCATCATCGTGTAAGGGATCTGGCGCAGCCAGAGCGGGACAAGTGACTTGTAGAATCCATTGAAGCCCTCTTGCCTATAGATGATAGGAGCACCCTCTCGGAGAGTGGAAGCGAATCCAGGCATAGTTTGAATTCTTACCTACGATTTCACAACATGGTTCATTGTAAAACAGTTGCTCTCCCCACCCTTCACCCAAAACATATGTACTTCAAAGTTCGTAAGATCTACGAAATGTCCAAGGTGCGAAATACAAACCGGCTTCAGCGAAAGCCATAAGACATTAGCTTCCTACTCGACGGCATGGTTAATTCGCAACTCAGGTATATTGATATTGCACACCTATGACTCATTCATCTGCCACCGAAGGGCAGATGGATCTAAGGAGCGTGCACGGCTAAACAAAAAACGGTAGACAGAAATACACAAACAAGTAAATGTGCACCTACCTTGACGGCCTCCATGGGACTCAGAGCAATATCTGCAAAGAATTCAGCGGATGCAGATGCAGCTAGGTACAAGGACGTACGCCACAAGTATGCGTTTTCTTCTCCGAGGATATCAGCATACAATACTTTGAAGATTTCATAAAACCCGAATTTGCAAAGACCCTAAGGCAAATATACATCATAAATGATAAATGGTTTCCAAGGTAAATTAAAGCACGTAAACGCATGATAAAAGTACCAACTAATTGTAATGGTAACTCAACTTACTTGCATAGAATAACCGATGAATGTTGGAGCCCAGCCCTTGGCAAGTCCCCGGGTTCCTTCCTCCGCCATAGTAACTCTAAACCCATTAATGATGTTCTTATATTTGTCTGGGTTGACTTGGAGACGGCATTTCACCAAATCAAGAGGTACGACAAGAGTGTGGGTCACACCGCAGGAAACAATGCCTCCCAACCCACAAAGCGCAAAAAATTTCGGTGATGCATATTCACATGAATATTGCTCTGAAATTTGAGAGAACATCTTTTTTAACCTCATCTTTATCTTTAAGCAAAACTGTCCTTTTTCAGTCTCCCAATATACCTTGCGGAGCGGCGGCTGCCATAGCAATGGTCCTGGTTGGAACCAATGAGTTGGGCGAGGATGTTTTAGATCCAGCTGTGCATCCTGCCGATACGAAGGGGTTAACGAAGGAGTTGGACTTCGCGAGTTCCATCAGTGTTCCCAACATCTTGATATCTGGATTCAAGGCAAAGAAAAGCTACAATTTTTAAGTAATGTTTCTCCTCAACCAATATGCGTAAATTGACACCTTTAATGTCTAGATCATGGTCACAGCTCTATGGGCAGGATGCATGTTTTCAAAGAACTGAATCCCTAGTCGTCGCCTACTTATACTGTCGCCATGACGATGTAATCAAGGCTCTTAAGGAGAAAATAGCGTTTTCTGATTTACCAAGACACAGTTACCATGGAAATCGTGCTAAATAATGTACTTTGACCTAGAGGTTGTAGCTTCTAGGACAAAAAAATGATAGACTTAAACATTACAGCAAAAAAATTCTCATGAAACAAATTCTTACCTCTTTTTTCTTCCTGCACTAACACCCGCTGTTGTAAATGTCTTAGAGATGTCTAATTGTTTCAAAATTTTACAAAATAATGAAACCAACAGAGCATCTAAGTCGGTGCGTGCGAACCCAGTTGAGCTATTGAACCAAAGGCAGAGGAGGACGAAACCTTGAGACCGTATGTGATGTAAGTCAAGTTAAGGCCATACATATGCACTTTAGCGTAAATTTTCCGCACTGAGAGGTGGCACTATTCCAGCGCCCGCACCTTGCCTGTGTGTGTCATGTGCTCTAGAGCTGATAAACGCCGTGCAACAAGAACGCCTCTGCTTCTTGCCGGGCAAAGCTATCTCACTCTGGGAAATTTCCCACAACCCTTCACGTAAGATCGGTACAGACCCTCTCTGATACTCACTACATCGAGACAACATTCATAAACGACGTTACGGTAATGAAATTGATGTAGTCTTGACGGCAACTTTCTTTGGCATTAATTCTAAGGGATGTGTGCATTTCCTTCCAACTAGTCTAAAAGTGCCATCTACGAGACTATTTGTCAACGATTGCCAGGACGGCATTTGTGTCATATGACTTTACTTTTAAATTTCCCGCAGCATCTTTGAGAATTATTTGCTGATTTAAGGCTTATTAATTCAGCGGATAAGCTGCAGCAAAATATAGCTAACACTCTTCATTCAACTTTATAATACAATGCTGTTCCAGCCGTATCGTAGCTAATTAGCTTAGTTTTATCTCCTCACAATATGGCAATCGAGCAAAAGCAAAAGTTAGCTGAATTTGATGAATCATCTCATGATCTTCAACATGCCCAAATGATAATCTTCATTGTAAAGTTATGCATGATTAAAAAACTTTGGAATTGAAAATGTGGTATATTGAAGATACAGCGATTATTTAAAACCCAAAAATATACTGCCCTCGCAGCAATGCAGCATATGTAATTTGAATTGAAAGAGCCGCTTTGGCTAGTCAACCCCCTCCATTAAAATGAATTTAAGAACTTCCACCAATACATAACGCTGTCGTCCCCAATCGTTAGCGTTGGCGAACTTATTCTCTGGTCTGTTGTTGCATATAATGTGGGTTTGGCAGATTCTTATCAAATGAACCGTCCCCTCAAGTGTCTTTTTCAATTATGATGAATTCGAAAAAAAACACGCAAACCATTGACCTATAAAAGTTGGATCTTCCGGCTTCAAGCTTTACGCAAATCCATACATGAACTGATAAAGCATGTCCATGACAACCATGCAAACGTTTTATTTAGCTTTCAAGCTTTCGCATTTGGCAAGCTAGCACCAAGACAGCGGCCACAGAATAACTGGACAGATACGATCTAAGATCCTGGTCACTAGATGCATCGATGGAGATGCTGCATGTGTTACCCTGTATTCTCCATAATAGTTGGCTCAAATAGCATCCTTTTTTGCAGCTAATTTGCGACAGACTTTTGCTATATTACATGCTTATTTGCTGATGTGGAAGGTCGTTAAAGTAGAAGTTCTTCCTCAAGGTAAGTCGGCATAAACTAAAAACATGTGCGCATCCGCCTGACTGCAGTTCTGGCTTAATTGTTGTAACTTCGCTTGGCTTTTGGACAGCTTGATGTGCGAATGTGTATAGCCTTGGCACCTCGTCGGATGAAGATGCTGTGCAGCGCCTTTCAGTATTCAGTCAGGCCACACCGCCTTGTTTCTTCTTAAATTAAACACAAGATGCTCATCCGGTATAGATAATGTCATCGTCGAACATGATTTGTTAATTTATTTTGTAGAACATTTCAATAGTACTGAAAATACGAATAGAAAATCACGTTGATCCTAATCCTATAGAATAATAATAACGTTCTTTCCTAGATATGAGGTTAGTACTATTTTGCTTAACAAGGCAATGTCCACACCTACTTATGTGTGCCAAGGATTTACAATAACTAAAAATTCCAAAGCTCAGGTAAACAACATGAAAAAATAATATTATTGCTTCTCAACTAAACATAACGCGATCACCCTGTGGGTCAGGATCGTTGAGCTACATGATGAACCTAAAGTTGCTTCTTTTCCCAAGGGATTTAACACATTCACGTAAGTAAGAACTCCAGCGATCTACGCGCCTTAATAACCAAAGCAATTTTCGACCCCTAAAGAGTTGAACATGCAGTGTCGACGTCGACCACAATGTGACTTCAATACCTATTTACAGATAACAAGTCTAAATATACATTACAAGGGTAACAAGCACTACTGTACAAACTATTGACGCGGTTTCTGAAGAAGCATATCTGAATTAAGTTTTCAGAACCTCTGTAAAACAATCTTAGACTATTAAAGCTACATGATTTTATAATCATATAGGATGAGTCACTCAAAAGAAACCATAGTTCGTCTGATGTAACTGTAATTTTTATTACAATAGGATGGATCCATCATCTGTAGATGGAAATATTCCCTATAGTACAACAATAAATTTTTACTACTGCTACATATCTGTTGTATATGTATTGTTAAGACTTTTCAGTTGAAGAGTAGCTAACTAAAATGTCAAGAGCAAAAGTGAAGTAAGCCTAACAAGCTGTATAATTTAAGTGTTATCATTCGAATGCCTTTCGCTCACGTAGATCCTTTGGCGTTCCTAAATTCAGGCTCAGACTTCCATAGAAAGAACAACAATAATCTTTACGCCTATACACTATCGATATATTGCACAATTTCCTTGCTCATTCTCGCCTTCAAAAAACGTTAAAATAGTCTTAGCCCTAATAATAATACTCAATCTGCAATCTTGCAATGAATTTTAGAAAATTTAGCGTTAGCGTAATTCGAACGCTAACGTTCTGTAAGTATTTACATTTAGTTCGTATATTGTTTAAAATGTTCTTGTATGATTCGATCACTCACGGTGTCACAATTGCTCTACGTATTTTGACAGCTGATCTTGTGGTGTGAGTCCAGAATCGTCCTGCATTAAGTTGATATCTTGCATGCTTGGCTGGAGTAACTCGAGCTGAGGCGTACCGGAACCTGTAACAGGATGAGGAGAATGTGAAGGAGTTGGATGTAGAGGACGCGGGGATGGAGCTAATGTCGCCCTAGGCGACGCACTGGGCCCCGACACTTGCGTAGGAGGACCCATAGGTGACGATGACGTACCTGGTCTGCCGAACCGCTGCTGCTGAAGTTGCGATTGCAGAGTAGGATTATTTAACTGAGACCCGAGACTCACATTAGGATTCACGATTTGACCCATGGGTGACATCTGAGATTGCATCTGATTTTGCAAAGATGGATTGCCACCAGCACCCATTTGAGAATTCATGCCAGGATTAAGATTATTCCCCAGCGCTGACATTTGGGAAGTGTTACCCCCCATTTGGTTTCCTGGCTGATAAGCTAAAAACTGTTGCTGCTGTCCTTGAGCGCTGGCTCCATTTACACCTTGTTGCGGCAAAACTTGCTGTTGCTGCTGTTGCCGCAGAAGCATCTGTTGCCTAATCCACTGGGCTTGCTGCTGCTGTTGGTGCTGCTGTTGCTGTTGTTGATGACCAGAAAGCATTTGAGAATGAGAGGCATTCACCTGAGCGTGCTGTAAGTTTTGTTGGTGACTCATTTGGACATTTTGCTGTCCCATAGCTGCGTGAAATTCAAACATATTTGTAAGAATTATCTGTTTCAGATTAATAAATAATTTCAATCGCTTGTAAGCATAAAGGGTACCTTGATTTTGAATTAAAGGCTGCTGATGCTGTTGCTGCCCTCCCATGCCGGCACCTTGCATGACATTTTGTCCAGGTCCTTGCTGAATCGCTGGTCCATTACCTTGCTGAGCATTCTGTTGCGCATGTTGCAACTGCTGCTGCTGCTGCTGTTGTTGCTGCTGTTGCTGTTTATGTCTGATGAATGCCGTCATCAACTGTGGGTTCGATTTTAAAATAGTTAGAACTTGTTGTTGCTGTTCATTAGTTGATGGCGACCTCAATGTTTGCAGGAGATGATGTAGTAGCACTTGTCCTTGTGGCAACTGTCCCTGAGGTCCAACTGGGCGAACTTGGTTACGAATTTGCGCTACAGTGGATAAGCCAGATGTAAGGTACAGTACTTTATAAAGCGTATGAAATTTGAAACCTGTGAGCTACTTTCAAGATCTATTACCTGCTTGCTGTGGTTGCTGGGGCTGAAGCTGAGGCTGTGGCTGCAATTGTTGCTGAACTTGTTGAGGTGCTTGTTGTTGTGGTTGCATCATTGGCATATTTTCTTGTTTAATAGGCATGGTATTATTGCTCATGGGTCGTGGGGGCATGCTTGAATATCTCATTTGATCCATGCCTGGAAGACCTGGATGCCGCAACTGCGTCTGCACAGGGGCAGCTGGAACAGGACCTCTAGCATTAGGGCTCATCTGGGGAGTCGGACCTCGGAAAGGTCCATTAGCTGGAGCACCAGGATTATTTATTTGGGTCATCAAATGCTGCTGGGTAGCAAGTGGTTGTTGTGGTTGACTAACACTTGGGATACCGGGAACAATCGTTTGCGTATGTTGCCTGTTGACCTCTTCTTGTACCTTCCTGGCAGCCTGAATCATATGAATTATGTTTCAAAACCTGAGTATATGTATAGAGTAAGAAGCGATCTAAGCACAAGAGGAGACACACTAACTCCAGTTTTTCAATGCTGAAAATACAGCGGCACTCCAGAAAGCGTTAACACAAGAATTACTGGTACATAGCAATATCAGCACGCAAATCAAGATCAGATGCTGATTTTCACCATTTTCAAAGTTTTAAATACACAAGTGAGAGTCTGACAAATTTATTGAGCTTTCCAAAACTGGTGCCCAAAACTCAAAGAATGCTAGACCTAGTCCGTTTATTACCTCGCCTGTTAGAATACCACGTGTTCGTAGTAGCTCATATTCTGAATCAGATTCTGAACTGAGATCTATTCGTTCGGTTTCTTCACCGGAGTCGACATCTTCCTTTACATTTCTAGCCCCACTTTTAGATATGGTCTGCATATAACTGCCACGGGCGAAATATCCGTTCTGCAGAAAATGGGGAATCATCAACGGCAGTTATTCATACGTATAAATGTATTTAGAATGGGCACCATTACAATAAGTGACGCTAGCAAATCGCAACTGGACGATCATTGCTTCTGAGTCTCAAAAATGTCAGGCCTGATTTAAGTTAAGACTCTCAATCTACACTCACTACAAATTTCAACGTCCTTGAAACCATTTTCGAGATATAATAGCACGTATTCAGACAGCTTTTACAAGAGCAAAATCGGGTGCATCTTCCAAATGCGAGCTGATATTAAGATAATTTCGCAAAAAATTCTGCTGCTAGATTAATTATCTATTGGCTCCATACTCTAAATTTATCTTTTCTTGATGCAGCACTAACTTTGAGGCATTCAGAAAATCATGGAAAGAAAGTTCTAGTAAGCACCACACCTTCTCTGATTAACGCAAATCATCAATTCTAAATTAGTGAACGCGATGTTACCATACGACCAATTAATTCATGCTATAACAGGCAGCCATGCGTCAAATTTAAAAAGCTTACCTCCGCTGCAGCAGCAAAAGGAGCGCCACCTCCAGGCTTGCCTCCCATATTTACCAACTGGGGACTTAATCCGGCTGGAAGCTGCATTCAAAGCATTGAAAAGGTGTCAAAAAAGGTAAGCCATTAGCAGATAATTACCAATTCATACTCTAATCTTAGCCACGTACCTGAGGCGTGGTAGGATTTGGTCGCGGCGACTGTGGAACCGAAGATGCTGGTGTCGGTGGATTAGGAGCGGCTGCCGGTCCGCTCATCATATGCATCATTTGCATTCGCCTTCGAAGGAGGTGGTTCTGCTGCAATCGCTGATGCGCCTGCTGCTGCTTCAATTTGTGTTTAATATTGGCACAGAAAGGAACCGGGCATTTGACCTCTTGACAATGCTTGGCATGATAACAGCACAAAGCGATGAGTTGCTTGCATATGGGGCAACCTCCATTTGTTTTCCGTTTGCAACCCTGCAAGGTAAACCCGATTTTTTGCATAAAATACAACATTTCAAAGTAATTCGGCAAGATGTGCATTGATTTCAAAGTAAATTTCGTACCTTCGCATGTGCAACAACTCTTTTCATTTTATGACAAGATGGCAAGCGGCAATTGGCATCTCTACATTGACAAGCGTGTACCAGACTCTGAATGCATCGCTGAATAGATAGTTTTCGGGCCTCTTGCGGGTTAGCTTGTTTCTGATCACCAGGCGAGGCACTTGAACCATCATCGAGATCGAATCCTAGCCTTTGCATGGGATGAGGATGGCCTTGTTTTTGATAGCAGCCGACGCAGAGATCGAAGTCATCGCAAACGGTACAGTGATACCTGAAAGTCAAGACATCGTGATATGACCAGTTGATTCCCATTCTACTTTTCATGTAAACCCGATACAGTTAAAACTGCTGTTTTACCTTGTTTCGACATGATTTTTGCAGTTGTTACAAGTGTAAACGAATTTGTCTTGTCCCTGATTGTGCAATTCGTACAGCATTGCCATTGTAGAAAATTTGGCCCGACGAAGAGATGAGAATTCGTAATGCTTATCACGAGCAAGCGTTAAAAATGCGTCGCGTCCATCCATTAGATCACAAGCAATGGAAGGATCCGGATCTTGAATGGACTGTTGAAGACATGCCATTTAATTTCCACACTTAAGTCATTAAAAAAATTCAATTTCAATTATGCTTACCGGCAGCGAAGCAGCTGAGAGTGCTGAATGCAAGCGTATTACGAAGAAAACTTCCTTGTGCTTTTCCATCGTAGCAAAAATTTTAGTGGAAAGGTCATTTCCAGTCTGCGGAGCATTAGACTTTTTATTGTTCTTTCTTTGATTGGCTTTTGATTTATTTGACTTCTTAGCTTTCTTTTGGCCTTTTTTCTTCCCGTCACCGGCAACTTCCATCTCCTCCTGCAACAAAACGTTCCGTTATATCCTGTAACCTGATACCAACTCAAATGCGAGTGAAAAAAGCTTAACATATATATTAATTTACATTTTCTGGCCACACTGTGCTAGCAGCGGCAGCGGCAGCTGCTTCTGCAGCCTCTGCTTGTCTTCGCTTTTCCTCTTCTTCCTGATCTAATTCTTTTATAGATTCTTCTAAAACGTTAGGCCAAAAATCTCCTTCGAAGTATGGCAGCTCAGCTGCAGATTGTAAATTGTCTTCCATGGCTTGCTTGAGTATGTCCTAGAACCAAAACAACACTGGTGAGTATTTTATGACAGACAAACATGGCTTGAGTGCAATAGTACGCAGCAAAAATCGAATCAGCTTACTTTGTAATCAACAACAATCCTCTCGATGATTCCTTTATCTAGCATCTTTTTGTACCACTCTTGCAAGCGCTTAGGCTTAGGTATTTTTTGATCTGTCGGATGGCAGTGAAAAATATAATCATCCCCTTCCGACGGCGGACAAGCCCAAATATGAGCCATAGTGTATCCCAATAGCTTGACGTACTCCAGGTAGCCTAACAAAATCTCATGATAAACAGCTGTCCTCAGCTGACGAGGTTTGAAGAAGTGTACAGAATCCAGATACGCGATATACACTCTCCTCGTATTTGGCGTTGGACATTCAGATCCGTACTCTTGAACATGCATGCCGAAAAAACAAACGTCTGTTCCGTCTATCTCTTCAAATGCAAAAAGTGCTTTAGCTCTGTACGGGAAGGTCTCGTGCAAATCTCCAGTATCAACAAATCGGTTTTTCATTCCTTGCTTGACTTCGACCATCTTCTCTGATGAGGACACCACACGAATGAACACGTCTCCAGCACTAGCATCTTTCTTCTTCAAGAAGTTGTTGACTCGATTCTCTATATAATTTCCTAACTTAGACGTGCTAAGTCTTTTTGCGTTGAACTTATTCTCCTTCTTCGTCTTGTTATTGGCTTTGAGGCAGTTATCACAAGTAAAGCCTTGGGGCCATATACAATCCATATGGAGCACACAAATTTGATGCAATTTTCGACCACAATCGTTACATTCTACGAACGGTTCAAGTTCTAAATGGTCGTTCTTCATTTCTACGAATTGGTCCTTCTTCACAGTAGCTTGCGGCTGCGTCGGATCATCCCCAAGTGTAACCGTGTCACCCTGAATATCATTGAAGCACTTTTGGCAATATGTGTATCGGTTCTGATACGAATAATACTTAGCGTCTCTGGGAATTGTGCACAACTGCTTGCCGTAACAGCACAGGGTTTGTGGATTAAAAGCATACTTTCTACCGCAGCAGTAGCCCAGGCTTTGCATCACGGGATCAATTTCACCTTCAAAAACCTCCGCAAGCTTAGTGCAGTATCTATAAACTCTGGAAGTTTTCCGATTGTACAACCACGCATTATCAAACATTAACCAGACGTCATCCACATATTCCCAGGGATCCGAATAGGCTCCAGATTCCAATTTCTTACGAATCGTCGATAGATCCATCGGTTTCTTGATAATTTCGAAATTAATCTGGTATTCCTAGCTGTTGAGGATCCACCGGTTGCTTAAAAGGGAGTGACTCAGGATCCTGTCTTACAAGTTTATCAAGAGTAGGGGTCAGCGCTACGCGCAACTCTTCCGGTTTAAACAGGCACTTCTTTTTCTTATCATTGGCGGTCCCAGCGGCAGCACCCGGTGCAGGTGACTGCTGGGTTGTGGTGGGAGGAGGTAACGAAGATGAAGATTGAGTAATAGTTCCTGGCTCATTTTTGACACCTGCGCCACCAGCGCCACCAGATTCTGTACTTTCCACTTTGATTTTAGGAGTTGGAGGACTGCCATCATCTGGTTCCTTTTTGACAGGAGGTGGGTGAGGATTATCTACATGCATGGGTGTTTCACCGTTAATGTCATGCCGAATGTCTCCATTTAGCGGCTCCTGCTTCCCTTCGCTAACATCTGAGGGTGGCACACTTGGTATTTCAGTTTTTATAACCACATTATCGTCTTGATTCATATCAGATACCGATGTTGGAGGATTGCCCAATGTGAGTGTCAAAATCTGGACCATTGCCGTTAAAAGACAACCGATTACTAACTGACTGTTGAGACAATGGCGTTGGAGGCTGTGTGGAGGTTTGATTAGATGGTGGCTGCTTCAATGTATCGAACGGCTGGTTAACTCCTTGCTGTGCTTGAGACGTTGCAACTTGATTATTTTGAGGCAATGACTGCTGGAACATTGATGCAAATTTAGCAGGAGGATTTTGAGTTGTTCCTTGCACATGGTTGTTTGGAGAGGGTTGAGGCTGAGTAGTGGTAGGAGGTATAGGTGACGTTAGAGATGTAGGTGTCGAAGTTGAGAACACAGGTCGTACTTGTGCAGGTCGGACTTGCGCAGCCATTGAGGTAGCTACAGCTGGAGGTCTTGGAATACCTTGTTGAGGTATTGATGATGGTCCTGAAACGGCAGTGCTGTTTTCAGCTGGTCTAGCGGAGTTTAGCTGCTGTATCTGCTGCTGCTCCTTGCGTTTCTGCCTCTTTTCTTCTAGCTCTTTTTGAATCTTGTAGATTTTTTCAGCCAATAAATGGTAGTATTCAGACCTCGTATTTGCCTGGCCGTACATGTCGCCTTCCACTTTCTTAGCATATGACACTAAGTTGGCCATGCGTCGATCTTGCAAAGCAGCTGGGTCAGGTGAAGGAAAAATAGCTTGCACTAACTTATGGACCAGGTGATTTCTGAGATCAGGGCTGATAGTCTGATGCCAATCTTTAGTGCCTTGCACTGGCGAGGCAGTTATTCCCGATGTGCTAGGAGGAGGATGCGTGCCACTTCCATCTAACCCTAAGACACCAAGTCCTCCACCGGGAAACGGAGAGTTTGCACTGCCATCGTTAACGAGAGCGGGTTGCGGCGACGGCGATGTTAGCCTAGGTGAAGGGGTAGAAGGAGGGGCAGGTGGAGGAGTTGGTTGAGGCGTGGCCGGCGGCCTCAGAGGTCGTAAAGATGAGGCATTCCCTGGATTAGATTATCATTGGGTTCGGAGGACACGGAATACCTACAGAAATTCAACGCGTACATAAAAAAACTGCAGAAGGAATGATTCCGCATGCATTTCTCAGCAATTTTAGCGCGAAAAATTGGTAGAAATATGCGCTATAGAAGTAGTGGATATGCAATTGTCAAATTGGATAGGGCCTTCATCGATCTGATGTGTATCCGCCCCAGGTCCAAGAAATAGCTGTTGTATTATCGATAGATAGATACCTGGATAGATATCTAACGCAGCGAGTAACTAATTTCTACTCAAGCACACAGGTGTGGTGTGTGCATATGAGCACTCAAAAAGCTAAAAGACTATTATTACTTGAAACTAATTTAGAACTGTTTAAAATATTAACTCACCCAGTGCATCGCAGGCTCGTTTGTATTCATTCACACTTGGTGTAGGATTAGGACTATGTTGGGAAACCGAATTGGGACCAGGGGTAGGCGCCGGTGGCTGACTTGGATTCACATTACCTCTATTTCTATCCGTCTGCTTTAACGGCAGACAAACAGGGCAGTCAACTCTTTGACAATGCTTCCAGTGAGAAATTATTTGCCTGGATGAAGAGCAGTGAGTCACTTGACAATTCCTTCCCGCTTGGCATGTCGTCATATGAGTTAGCACGTTTTTCATCGTCCGACAATGTGGAAGAATGCACTGCGACAAAATATGAGAGACTGCTATGACAACGGACATTATGACATTATTATTCAACCGCACTGATTTTCTCTCAACTCACCTGTCTTTGTTCACCATTTACGGCTTGGCTATCCCTGCGCTGACATTTGTGCGCATGAAGCAAAAGAACTAACTGCTGTTGAATAAGCTTTTTCTTTTCAGGATCAGCATTCGTGGGAGCTGGTTGCTGCCCGGGCTGTTGACTTGGTTGGCCTAAGGAGCCCCCCGCAGGCTGAGACAAAGGTTGACTTGGATTAACGTTGCCTTGACCCAGCGATACGGTATTTCCCAAACCATTATTCACAGCTACGTTCATAGATGCATTCGCGTTGATGGTATTTTGCATGTTTGGTACTCCTGACGTGACGATTCCAGTAAGTTGGGCTTGAGGTAACTGTTGACTTGATTGCATACCGGAAGATACAACTACATTTGGCGGTGGATTCTGCGGCACGAATTCCTCCGAAGGATACCTGGGAGGCGGCTGCATTTGTCCCTGCTGCATGTTGACCATTCCAGGTTGCAAAATTCGTTGTTAAGGATTGTCCACCCATACCTCCAGCGTATGGGTAGTTCGAATTACCAACGTTGGTATTCGGCGGACCCTAACGCAAGAAGGTTAAAACGTCATATAAACATGATTCATACGACATTTAACGTGCCAGCCAAAAGAGAGAATGCTCTAAAACGCATCACATATGATTTCGTATGCTACAAAATGAACTTATAACTTACCGGCAGCCTTTGAGCACCCATGTTACCAGGAATGGAGCCTAACTGGTTCCTAATGCCACGTTGGTGCATTGGACCATTTTGAACCATTTTATTCATGTTCAGCATATTGTTGTTCAGCTGCTGCTTGTTCACCAACACATTGTTTTTTCCTGCCGCCCCGGGCATTATCATCCCCTACAAAACACATTCAACATTGGCAATAATGATGACGCAAGAAAAAAACGTTCAACAGCATGAGATACTTGATTAGAGCAAATAAACAGGCATACCGGTAAAATTTGCTGGTTTTGCGACCCCGTGTCTCCATTTTGAACAGCAAACTTTGGTTGCTGATTTTGAATCTGGGGAGTCTGTACAAGAGTTTGTTGCGGTTGCGACGAAGGAACTTGTTCGTTCCATGATGGTCCGGAATGCAATGAAGTCAAGTTCATCCGGAAGTTGATCTTCTAAATTCAGAGCTTCATTAACTCCAAACCGATCTATTAAAAGCAAAAAGGACAATGCTATCATCGCTTTGTAAAGAAAGCTTAATGGTGCCATACTCTGATTGAACGCCTAAGCAACACACAAATTGAATGGAATGTGCACTCAAAACCACTCTTGCTTCCTCCGAAATTTCAAGACTTATTTAGAACCTGTAATTCACTATTTAGCTTTTACATACTGCTGCATTCATAACGAAGAACTACACGAGTCGAAAATATTCTCCCGCTAAACTTTCTTAAGCACATTTATCAACTGGAAAAGCAGCAAAAACTCTCGGCACGTCATCATTGCACGTCTACTTTCCTGGCTAAGTTTTCAAAAAAAAATCCTTCACATGACTTAAGTTTCCTTGTTCCGCAACCTTTTTGATAAGAAAAGCCGAAAAAGTCGGTCACGCTTACATCAGTACTGCCTAGAACAAATCTTGCTGAAATTCTCACGAGCCTCTACAGTATCCAGACATAATACACTTCGGAAAAATGAATCCTTTCCGCGCTCAGCACCCAGTAGGATCTTATTCACTGACTTGGCGATTACATCTGACGGCACTTTAACTGAAACTTGTATTGCAAAAAGCTTTGTGAAAAGAAATCCTGAGAGTCATACGGTACCGTGAACATGTGACTGGAGACTGGAGCAACTGAGACCTTTCCTACAAAACCACATTAGCCAAAACTGGTGAAATTTTGAAATTGTACTTCATAAAATGTTAACTTGCCTTGGTTGTCGTTTGGAGACGTAAGTGGATCGCTGACAAGACGAGCTCGCTTAAGCGGCGGCTGTTCCAGTTGATCAGCCATTTCACTAGGTCACTTCATAATTCCGGTCGGGTCATACAAGCTGAATCCGTAGAATTGGCGAGCAACAAGAAAAACTTTTTGTGCCGAAAGGCAATAACAAATATTTACATCGACGCGATTGTAACTCACAAAAAACATAGACCCATGATTCTGACTTTCGCAGCGGGTCCCAAACGGTACGACACGAGCGGACAGTACCAAAAAAATAAGAAAAATTTCCAAAATTTAATTAATTGCCGACATAATTTTTTAAAAATTCGAGTCACTAGTCCAGGTTTAACAATGGACGTGAAGCAAAAGTCAACTCTGTTTAGCGAGGATCCGTCCGAATGATAGTGATAGTGTTTGCCTGGGATATTATTATGTGATGGCTTTGAGTTCAGCAATACCAATACGAGCAGCGTAAAGAGTACTGTGAAATAGCGTAGAGCCGTCGTAACGAGTTTAAATGTAATATGAGATAATAGTGTTTTAAATAACCCAGCACATTACTACCCTCCCAAGAAATACTTCACAGCAGGTAATTTGGAGATAAATACAATTAATTCCTAAAATATTACCAATAGCAATTACGTTTCACGGTTTAAAACTAGACAAGTTCCACCAAGCAGAGAACTGGGAATTTCGGATTTATTCATGTCGTCGTCTCACTTGATGATGAACCTTTATAATACAGGCAGAATCCGTCGTCTCTTCAGGTCTAAAAACCAAAATGGCGTTCCTCAACTCTTGTTCCTTCGTCCTTTATAGAAAGCTTAGATAGAACGGGCACTGCTCGAATTCCCACCTACCACTGCTAAAACTGCCCAGGTTGGAGTAACGGAGTCACGTGCATAAGGATAGACTCCGACTCTTCTCGTTTACAAACATTGCTCCAGCGAGAGGAGAGACCACCCCCGTGGCTCAAGTCCAGCCTTCCTCCTCACCAGTATACCTCTCTTGCTCAAGTGTCAGTTTAATCTCTGCTTCTGACATATGGCATACATACATACACAGCACCTCACTTACACCAAAATATTCTCCCTCCCTACCACAACAAGATCTGCCTCACCGAGTCTCGCTAATTCAGACTTCTTTCACACCGTATGTACACACCACAATTCAGCGAGTACCTGAGATCTCCTCCGGAGTATGCACTATCTGTGGTGAGTGTATGCACATTTGCTCACGTAGCGCTATCCCATCACAAAGTGTGCAATCCTGTGTGTGCGGAGACCGCTGTATCTCGTACTTTTTGCTCAAAACATCTTTCTCCCTCCCTCATCCCTTCTGAACTTCAAGGAAAAGAGCTTTCCCGAATCATTTTTGCTCGACTCTCGTGCAGTAGAATACCCGGTCATTTCTCTCATCCTCCTCCCTCAATCGTCCCTTGGCAGTGCAGTGTTGCGACTCTCGGGATCCTCTCTCGAAATTTCGCGTTCCTCTTGGAAACACGAGAATCTTAGCATCTTCGCATTCAAGTCCCCCTACAGTGGCTTGTGCACCTTCTCCACAATACTTGATCTTCGCATCTTCGTCTTCTCTCACCTGTCCCGCAGTCCATTAGCATCATCTCCTACCAAAAGAAGATGCCTTTTCCCTTCCGATGTCCGCTCCGCATCCAACCTTCTCATCTCTTGAAGCGCTGCATTTGCATTACTCCACTTATCGCGGTCTTCCATCTCATGGCACACACACTTTCATCCAGTTTCAATCTCGTACCTCTAAAAGATCATATGTAGCCTTTTCCCCGATCCCTTTCCCCTCATCTTTCCCTCGTAAATCCTTTTGCATTCATTATGAATCCAGCCGCCCAGCGGCCGTTCTTGCAAACCGCATTGCCTGCTAAAATTGCAAATTTCCTACTACGGCCTGTGCCGCTCTGCCGCAGTTGCATCGTCGTGTCATGTTCGAACCGCGGCCACAGTTCCACCGCAATTCGCAAAGCTTTCATCGAAATTGGCATCAAGTCCAGGCTATCACATGAAATATTGCAACTGCCATTTTTGCACCTTCTGAAAATAATCTCAGCTACCAAAATAATCTCATACCACCTTCGTATCCTCATGTAAAGCCACTTAAAGATTTAATGCTTTCTTCTTCTTCTTCTCCTCCTCCTTTACTTCTTTCATTCCCCGCCGTTCCTTCCCGCTATCTTTTCGTAATCCTGCTCACCTTCGTCTCTCAATTTTTCTGTTGCGGAGGTACATGTGTCAAACTATGTGCCGACTTTTTGCGATTTCCCTTTCTGCCGCGTTTATTTACTCTTGTACTCTTTCCTCAGCGAACAAGCATGTTAGAATTTTGATGCAGGTGAGAGCATCATTAAGCCGACTCACCGTATGCAAAGCGTTCGTATGCCCACACTGACGCTAACGTGAGATAACATTTACGTTTACTGTTCCTCAGCGTACCTCCCTCCGCATCGGCCAAGTCTTCACTTCTCCGCATCTGTCAGCTTTCACTTCATGCTTCCTTTCTTTTCCATGGACTAGCTTACGGGAGCTTTTGCTTTTAGGCAAATTATTTTTCTTACCTTTGACTCATAATGTTCATTTTAATGTTGTATCGCAAATATTTGCAAACCCGCCATATGCACTGCTTTGTTATTCGATCAAATACCGTTAATTTGCGTTTTCGTTGATTCTCAAGCCTCTAAAAATTTATATCTATTTCACATTCATGCAACAATCGTTATATGAATTAACTGTTGCAAGTTATACAATTACAGTTGAGTTCCAGTCATGCAGATGAAAAAATCATGCAATGAAATTCAAATACAGTTCCTCACGCAACAATTTCATGAACAGACTACAAAGGCTGGTTGGGTGGTAATCTGCATTAAAAATTGTCTACCAGTCACCAACCAGAAGTCGGAAATGGAAATTAACGTACTCATGACTAGACTCATCATTGACTAAGGTCAGTGTCAGCTGTCAGCTGTATTCATATGGCAGCCAAAACTGGGTTAGTATACATAGCACATGTTTCATGTTACATTTGAATATCACGCATAAAGCCAATGTACGCAACTATTTACCGTCTCGTCTGGTCATATTTGCGAAAAACCTTGTCCCAGTCCTGCATTTTGTCAGCATTCACCTACTCTGAAGAGGGTACGCAACTTCTATGAGAGAACCGGCCTTGCTCATTAGCCGTACTTTCGCAAATATCTGAAACTGAGAGCATTAGCAGCTAGCTGTCAATCAGTCATCACGACATCGTCCTAATGGCATTACGAGCGGGAGTGCAGATACCAGAGAGATTAGCATTGGACACGTTGCATCAGGTCAAAATTGCAAAGCTTTTCATAGATGGGGGCCTGACTGCTACAAGTTACAAAATAACAACAGAAAAATGAGATATAAGCTTGCGATTATGAAGGATTTTTATTCCAATCAATTTTATGCAGGAAGACTGTGAGAATGAGGAGAACCGGCTAAGTACTATAGTATCTGCATGCATCATTGTTGGTCGATTTAATGCATCTTGCATCAGCCTATGAGGAGATTTGTCGGCATCGCTACATAACGATAATTCTTCGATTCAAACGGTGAATAGTTTTACCTTTACAGATTTCAGACATGACTTGAATTTCCCACCGTCAGTCGCCTCGCAGCTTTTATAACGGCTTGGTTCTCGGTACGCCCGCAAGATGGCAGGGGTACCAGTCTTACTGTACGAGGACCAAGGCCCGACTTCAGTCTACGTTTTTTGGCTTCTTTGAACTTAACTTAAACAGCCAAGAAGATATTTAATCTTTCGTGTTTGTCTCTGCCCAAATTTTAAATCAGGTAATAGCAATTAATGTTTGAGAATCATGTCACCTTCCATGACATGGGTCAAGACAGCGGTGTTGGGGTGATGGCTGGTGTTTCATGCTACTAAATCATCCAAGATTATGAATGAGAGGAAATAAAGATGCATGTACTTACCTTAGTTTGCATAAAAGTTTCTAATACTAATTGTCGTGGTAACTTAGCAAGGACCTCATTACGGCCGCAGAATGTCGCCCGCCCGAAAAGCCCCGAAATCTCGGTCATTAGTAGCCATGGTTACGTCATCTCATTATTGGATGCTAAAGGCTTGTAGACCCTTCATATGCCATCAGACCGTAGCTTCGAGCTTACCGTGCTCCTTACAAGAT
>VRMD01000619.1:0-23671 GCA_009872375.1 Sminthurides bifidus | reverse complement strand
GCTCTTTTATAGCCCAATTTGGCCGGACTCACGTAGCAACAACGAGTCTCATGTCCTATCATTCTGTCCACACTTTCCGACACTTGTTTCGCACAAATATCCTCAAAAACGCCTCCAATAGTGCTCCTCCAGTCTTCCAGTACGCGCTGCCACATCTTGTACAAAGTGCACAGAATACTAGCATGTTCCCTGAAGGAATACTTTGCTGCGGCTTGAGAAAACTCTTTAAAGAGGAGAAAGTGTTTGCCACGGAGTCCCCTCACACGTTCTGTGTATGATGAAGGAACAACATTTTCAAAGATGAAAACTCCTGCATGATAAACTTAACAGCAGCATGACGTGACTTTGTCCTTGTCTCAGTTTTAGGCACGTTAATACTTTTTGAGAAGACCAAAAGTGGACAAAGTAAAAGCTGTAATTTACCAACAACCAAACTACTAAGCATGGCTGGTAGTCAGAATAACAAATGTAAAGAATCAAATCCGTCTCAGTCAGACACAGCTTCTGCTAACGTCCTGACTAGTCCCCATTTTGCCTACTATGCACTTTTTCGCAAACGTCCTCCTCTTTGTGTCTGGCAACATATGTTTCAGCTACATGTAGTACATGGGTCTAAAAAACTTTTGTCCATAAAAAAATCAATCTAGGCCCCATTTTGCCTACTATGCACTTTTTCGCAAACGTCCTCCTCTTTGTGTCTGGCAACATATGTTTCAGCTACATGTAGTACATGGGTCTAAAAAACTTTTGTCCATAAAAAAATCAACCTTATCGAAAATACTGCCACTATACTTTCAGTCGATTTTTGCGTAGGCATGAAAATATCACAATAACATGACATGCTTCAGACTCATGGTTACGTTACATATTGTCTCGATTGTACATCAAGATGGTACTTTTAATCAAAATTGAGGCCTGGAGAGGTAAGCGAAATCGAAATTTTTACACTTGCAAGGCATAATACTAAATATTCATAGTGACAGATGCTTCAGTACAACTTCAATTCAAGGAGAAACCTCTCCTCATTTCTTCATTAGGTATCCCAGGCTAATTAAGCTTGTTGCCATAGAAACGATCTAGAGCTTCAATTCCTTCATATGTCTGAACTTATTATGCTCAAGCCAGGCATATGCAGTGTACTCGAAAACGTTTGCTTGTGTGCGTGTAGCAGCGTCAAAAGCTTGAGAGCCAACAGTCCACCGTGAACAGATTTGATCATCCGGAATGAACAGAGAGGATGCTGAAACCCCTGGCAAAGGAAAAGGACTAGGCATATCCTTGTAATTCCACCCAGCCCTGAGCTTCCAGTGACTTTCACTTTCGGAAATCACATCCGCTCAAAGTATGTAGCCCCAGCTCACATATCCCGCTACGATCTTTTCAATGAACCTCAAGCATGACAATCACTTCTAATCAAATCACCAAATTACCTTCCATCATGTATCCAAACGATACTCTCGTCCCATTTCTCCCCGCTTGCCATTCACATAACCCCTTCCTTGACGCGCCATACTGTTTAATGCCGTCTATTTGTGGCCATGGTAACTTTCCAACCACCTTCCCATACTCCCATGGTGTAATATCCTGTTACAGTTGCTCTTCTGGCAATACCTCTTGGTACATTTGCTTTTGCTGATGACAATTTCACACCCTCGCTCTTCACCAGAAATGTAGAGGAGCCAATAACCATATATTTGATATTTTTCATATCCGTGTAAGAAATTCCCCAGACTGCTCTTACAACCTGTACAAGAAGGGAAGGGAGCTGTTCAGTTCTCACTGAGACGGCAGCGACGTCCATAACTTTTAATTTCATCATTTCGTTGAGTTCCCTCACTTGAAGGTTGTGAATATTTTCACTTCTCTCTCTCTCTCCACCCTATGCTAATAGTTTGGCCAAAGTCACAGGGAAGAGAATGAAGCCATTGAATCCGCACACTCCAGTTTTGCAAGTCACCCAACGAGGACGGCCCAGTATTTGATTTGGCCGCCGCAAAGTATTCAGCTCGAGCGAGTTGGCAAATTTCAGCAGTTGCTTGGGCAAAACTTTCATTCAAAACTTCTGAACAGCTCACAGCCAGCATTTATCCATGAAGCAATTTAGCAACGGTTATGTTCAACTTGGGCCGAACTTGCCGATATCTGTGCTCGTAAACTCCGTCTTTCTTCAGCAACTTCTCACACTTTTCCCTCGCATTACATCCTTAGATCCTTGCACTTTTTCCCCGCCTCGGCCCTTCCTCCGCTAGCCCTTCCTTCCTCCCTCATTTGCTACCATGACTACTGACTTGCTTCTTTAGCTCGTTCCTCTCCGGCTTTGTAAGATTTACTTATTTACACAGCTCCCTGCGTAATTGCCTCCTGCTTTTGAAACTTGGCCCATTCGGCCACATAAATCCCAGGCATAGATCTTAACATTTCCTTTGATCACGCCTTATTGTCCTCCGAGCAATCCACCTTGTCATCATCACACCTTTCACCATTCACTTAACGTCCTTGGGGCTTCCATTCCACCTTATTTTCGCAATTGGCCGTGTCAAAGGGACAAGTGAAGGAAACCGCAGCGGATGCAATTCCGCCCGTGTTTCCACCAAACCTTCCACTTTACTCACTCAAATCCTGGGATTGAGCAATGGCAATGCAGTCTCGCCTCCCTTAATTGGCAGAACATCACTCGGAAGCTTTCCGGGAAAGCCAAAGGCTGTCTTTACAATTGGTTCAAAGAGGGACCAGTCTGCGAGTGGGTGTACGTGTTTAAGCAATGCTTTCAGTTCGAGCAACAATATATCCATTGAATTTGAAGCGCTTGGCATAAGAAACATTTTCCTGTCAGCTTTTTTACATGTATCATGACAAAAAAAACTAGGAGATTTGACTCAATCCTCCGGTCTTGCCTATTTTTCGACTCGAGTTGAGTCTCTTGTCCATGTAGCAAAAACCTTATTAGCTGAACATACTGCATCTTACTAAAAAATTCAACCAGCTCTTGGATTTCCCACCACTGCCTTCCCTCTTACCCGGCTATGTGCTAGAGCTTAACCTCTTGACATACTTTCTCCACTTGAAACTTTTCACATGATCGCACACCATTGTGCGTCAATTGAAGATCAGCTCTATACAAGCAGTGGCGTACGCATATACATTTACGTACATCCTCCTGACTCCGACTTGAAGCTCGTGACGTTGACATTATGGTTTACTTCTCAGCAAATGGATTGGGTAGGCTGAGAATTTATTGCAAAACATTAGGCCGCTTTGGTCGTGCCGTTTCGCAAAACGAATTTAATTTATGTAGCAAGGAAAACGAATTTGAATCCATCCAAAGTCTCCTCCGCAGCCTTTCTCTTCTCTTGGTAAAAGCTATGAAGCGACAAAAATTTCGCCTCCGTCTGCCCCCCTTCCCTCAAAGGTATCCCTGGCTAGAACTGGATCAAAATTCAATTTCGGCCTGCCTATTTAATATTCCCTCCATTCCGTTCTTGCTACTGCTACGTCCTGTCTGAAATATTGTTCGGTTCTCGAACGCGCCTTCCACGCTGGCTCGTGGCTTGCTTGGAAAAAAAAACGCTTAATTATTCTCTTAATTTTCTGTAATATGTTATCGCAGTATTTTCCACCATCCTCTTTCCGCCCTACTTCTTTTTCACTCCATTTTGGCCGACCTTGAGCAAAAGGGCCTGTTATTACCTCCTCCTCATAACTCCTTCTGGCAACATTTAAGCATTTTTCTACTCCCTTCCGCCTCATTTTCGCAATTGTTTAACGTCTTAACTGACGTGTATAGAAAATTACCCGGCAGAGTCCTAATGCGATTCTAAATCATTTCCTTTCCTGCACATCCCCCAGTCAGCCCTACACAATCTACCCATCAGCTTCTCATGACACCAAAGCCTTCCATCCTTTAGGAGCATATTTCAATTTCAATTGCAAATATTTAACATTTTCTCTCTTTCTTGCCTTCCGCTTTTGTTTCGCGTACGTTACCAGGTTTCAACAACATTTTTCCCTGTCCAAATCATTTTCCTCTTTCAACAGTAGGCTTTTGAGATCGGCTAAATCTACCACGGTGAAAATAGAGAACCTTCTGTTGCCAATTGCAGCTTTTCAAGTCAGCTTTGCTCCGACGTACTTAGGTATTTTTCATCTCATGTACTGTTCTCTCAGTACTTTATTCTTATTAGGAAGGAGTCAAAATGTCTTGAGATAGCAGATTTTCTGATACAAGTTTTTATGCCCTCCTTCCAAATTGCCATCAGTCCCATCTGGATTTTGAACTCGGCCTATTATTCCTTGTCAACTCAAGTACTCGTCTCGCAGAAGGCAATCCATAGACAGTCATTTTTTGACAGATACATGAAAACTTTCCCAACTTTTCCCTTAACGACAAACATGGGATCTACAAAATCCTACCCCACTGTACAGTTCTAGCAAACGAAAGTAGAGAATCCTAGAAGATAACTATAAGCAATATCATTTTAAACTACCTCGGTCAATGCAGTACCAAGGTACTGTTTTTGGAGCCCGGGGCAAAATTCATGTATGACGAAATCATTCACCATGATATGTCATCAGCCATTCGGTTTTCGGACTTAAGCAATCTTAAAGCCACTACTGCATTACAAACGCTCCACTTGCTTATGCTCATATTGGCTTAGCCTTCATTTAGCTTTAACATGTTTCACCACGGCTCTTAGTTCCGGTTTGACCCTTTTCCAGTGTCTGTTGTGAAGTAATTCCGGAACCACGGAGTCATGAGATTCACAGCTGAATGAACGGCTACCTTCCTGTTTCGCAATCCAGTGACGTTCATTTCGAGGAAAAAACGGTTCTATTTTTATGCTGCTTGATGAAGCAAACGTGTATTTCTGCACGTAGCTGGAGAATTGATTGGAAACGTTTTCGTTCGGAACGTTAAATTCAACTCTGCGGCAGCGTTGTCGTCCAAGCTATTTTCCAAACTCATTTCACTGGCAATGTTTACTTTCGAATCGATAGCTTGTTGGATCAAAAGATCTAAAAATAGCTCTTCTTCTGTATACATGGGTATTGTCTTACGACGATGACACTCGTCCTTGTACGTCACAGACGGAATGAAGAGTACAGAACCTGTCATCCCGCACAAGATAAATTAACGCGAACAAGTCACACGGGATGGCTTAAGCTGGTGACGTGAGGATGGGAAGCGGTTGAGCATTAATTCAAGGAAATTACTCACCCAAGGAAGAGAAAAAAGCTACAGACGTAGCTAGACGAATCCGACTTTGATTTCCAAATACTTCTGCCACTGCACAAACTATAAAGATGGAGAGGACGAGACTCCACGTGTGAACGTACGGGATGGAAACTTTACGCCGAAAGTAATACTCCTGCGAGCTTGTGGCTAACAAGCAGGCCAGAATTCGAACAGGTCCGTGCAACTCTCTCTGCTTTCTCCATTAACACTCCCCGTGGTGGAGTTGTTCACGCTTCAACTCTACATTCAAATCTACAAGACTCCGGCTGGATGCTGAGGAATGAGCCTCGCTCCTGGACCCAGCCACATCTCCAAGGAGAAGAGTTATACCGTCATGACACAGAGCAAAATCGAGAAAATGGGAAGCGGCTCAAAATCCTTACCCCTTTTCCCTTCTTCCCCACTTGTATCCCGCCTTCTCCTATCTTCATACTTACTTTCTCCACACATATATCATGGTGGCATTACTATCGTCTCCGTCTCCTAATGCTTTTTACTTGCTTGCTCTCCTTCCTTCCCGCATCCGCGGATCTAACCAGATTCACGAACGGACTTCTCCCTTCCTTACATGAGTTTACACCTTCCTTTTATTACGCGGTGCATCGGATGGAAATATTAAACTGAAAGCTCTGCGGCTCCAAACCCTTCTTCGTCCGTGATTGCGAGACAGCAGACACAGAAGCGGGCAGGGAAAAATGCATCCATCCTCCATGTCCCGAAAAAAGCACGACTACGACTTGGCCACCAAAAAGATGGGACATGGTGTACACAAAGTCAAAATCCACCAGTCAGGTTAGGGTAGTCCTTACATTTTCCTCTGGTCTTTGACGCATAGCAACTATATTGTATTAACTTCCCTCTGCTCTGGCCAGGTACTTCATACACAGGTACTTACTTCGGTTATTTTAGGCGTGAGAGTCGTAAATGGACAAATGGACAACGAAGAAGACTTCTGATGATGATTTTTTTCGTCATGGTAAACAAATCCCGTTACTTTTGGTACCTGATCCCTAAACCTGCCACTGCAGTCAGCACCTTCAATTTCCATTTGGAACTGAAGCCACGGAAGTAGCTTTACAGCAATGGCATGCCATACCTCGCCATGCTTACAGGAGCCTAGAAGCTCTACCTTGCTTCGATAAGCATGGAATAGGAGGACAAAGCGATTTGCACAACATGTGTGTGGTTGCTAAGATTCTAGATTCACAATTTACAAGATCATCTCAGCCTGTAGGTCCACAAGGACTACTTTTTCCTGCAGGAACTTTTCTTCCCGTTTTGGAACTTGATTGTTTAAAAAATTCAATTTTTACTCTTTTTAGTGACTTCCCTTTTCCTACTTTTTCTTTTCTCGTTTCCGCTCTTGCTGAAAAGCATAAAAAACTATGTGGAACACCAATCACTGCGGGAATCTTCCTTTGCGAGCTTGGGGAGTGACTTGGTCTACCGTGAACGCTCGGGCTTGTTGCTTGTTCCTTTCCCTCTCTTTCTTTCTTTAGATAAAACATTGCACTGTATTCTTTACTAGGTCAATGCAAATTCATCTTTCATCATAAACAAAGCCATCTTGATTCCGTATCTCCCCAATTTCTTTGGCCTTTTCCCTTCCGTCCTTGAGGTGACGTTCAACTTTGTGGACAACGGCAGCATATGGGCAAAATATTCCTAGCTTGAGAAAGGAGTTCTCATCCATGTGCTTCAGTCCACAATTTCCGACAGACTGATTCTGGACCGCCATAAAGCTTGGCTTAGGTTACTAGTTTGGTCCTTGATCTTCAACTCATTTCTTGTCAGTCATTCCCGTTGGGCATTCTGAAGTGACGCGTTACACACTCCAATCTGCACACAGTCTCCACTCCATTATGGTGCCACACCACACTACAGCGTTAACAAGAGGTTAACTTCCATTCTTCGCCGTTATTATAGGTTCCAAAAGCTCTTCGTGGTAGCATTCCTTACGAATTTGCTACATTGCCATTGCTGTAACAAAAGTCTCGGGTATTGTGATCAAGGTCCACGTGATGCCACCTACCGCAGGCCCAAGAATACATTATCCACTTAAGGGATAAATAAATTTTATTCTGTAAAAGTCAAAGATCGAGGAACCCATTCAGCGTCTTGTGTCATACCAGACTTTTCCCAGCTCTCCGTAGGCGCATGTAGCAGTGTACACAGTGTTAGTTGAAAATTGTACCTCCCTGTGGTTTTGGCTTGCTTAGGTTCTAAAAGTTCTTCATTTTAGCGCGCTCTCATGCGGCACTCGCTATTCTAGCCATGTGGTGTCACCTAATTCACAAAATTAGTAAGCCCGACCGCAGACCCGCTCGTCTTCATAACCTGAATCTTGTACGTCTGCTTTCTCTCCATTATTTCTATCTAAAATTATTTCCAGATTCCTGGATCTCCTCCAAATTTCGGCTGTTATCTCTGCTTGCGTGTACTTTTTTCCTCCTCGTGCTCCTCCTGCGGCGCTGGAACTTTCTCCGGTGACAATTCATGGCTTGCAGGTCTCGTAGCTGCATTGCTCCTCGACAGATTTCTCAGGCTGTTAAGCAAATCTGCTAGGCTTTGAACACACTCCCGTATCCTGGCCCAAGTCCATCATTCCGTGGAATCTGCGACACAAATGTCCTACTTTATGGAAAAATTCCCGTAAGGTCCTCGAACCACGCATCAATTGTTTTTTATCTACTTAAGCACTTCAATGTAAAGATGATGGCGAGATAGTCGCGGCAAACGATTTCAACATGCTAATTCATGTGGTGAAGAACCTGCCTCCAGAAATCGCAAAATTAGGGAGCATGCAGATCCAGCCCTCTTTGGAGGACGGACCGTTTTCAGATTTGCAAAGTAGGCCATTCCCGATACGGCTCTGAAGTGAAACTGAATAATGCATGCTGCCTGTCATTATCAGCTGTATGCACAGCTAAAAACTCTGACAGACTTACGAGCAGTGTGTTGGAACTGTTCTTTTTCTGTTTAAAGGCAAGATGTACTTTTTAGAGTGGATAGTTGCTGCAGCTCCTCCAAAGCAACGTTCTCATGCTTCAGATATCATGTACAAGACTTCAACCTAACATTTTTCCAATTTGCAACATCATATGATGTTTCGTAAAAAATTTTACAGTCACACAAAAAGATAACAGGGTTAAACAAACGCAAGCTTCAATTAAAAGACATGTTTAATTTCCTTCATTGATCTGGGCATCCGTTCAACCAATTAAAACAGTACGTAGAAAATTTCCGAATAATTTAATGAAAAAATTAGCACCACCTCACTGATAAAGCACAAGTTCAACTGGATTCGACGAGAAGCGTATGAACAATCTTTATTGTTGAATTGGATTATTTGTCTTCTTACTTAAACATTCCAGATGTTTTCATGGCTGAAAGCAATCAGAGAAAGCAATTAATGCAAGCGATCTATGACATGAAACTAGGATACTAAAACTGGAAACCAAGATTTGATTTAAGGCTTACCATGACTGATATGAATTTAGGCACATTCTGAGTATTTACGGTTAACGGTAGCTTAATGTCGCCAGATTCCGAGCTTACGGTTTCTATGACTAATTGTGGTACGCCAACACATCCCGGAATCAGAGGGAACAAAATGTAAGAGAAGTCAACGTCTTCTTTCGCTTTCAGCTTCAGTATAATCTATCCAGCATAAAAAATTTCAATTAACCTGATGCGGTTGCTAAAACCTGAGTTATGATATGCATTATTTCCTTACCTTCTTCGGGCCTCCGTTCATAAACGATTCATTTGAGTCCATGGAAACGACAACATCTTGAGCAGTTAACCCTCTGTTAGTAAGCCTATAATTCACTATCATGGGCATGCGAACTTTTCCTTGGCCATCGCTGGAGAACTCTGCGTCCAATGATAGAGCTACATTACTTGAAGGAATGTTCATAATCGAGATTTCTGTTTGGGTGTCGTACAATTTCGTATGTTCGGCCCTAAAATAAGAAACATAGTAGTGTAATAACCAAGTTAAATAGTCTTGATTACAGAGAAGTTAATAAAGGCTTTAAAGTGTGGATCGTACCGACTTCGATGCCAGTTAATCTTAAGCACCCCAGGAGATCCTAATTCAGATTTCAGACATTTGAGGAAAAAAATATATTCAGCCTGTTCTCCATCTTCCAATGTTATTTCTTTTAAAGGATGAGATTCACATGCGCCCTGAGCAAATGCTAAAGACTAGAGGAAAAAAGAAAATTAATATTGCAGGACAGGTTAAAATTGACTTTTGCTCAATGTAATGGTCAAAATATTACTCAAAATTTAACCTTACCGAGATATCCAGTTCTAATTCTAATATATACAGAGAACACTGAGCTATATTTTTTACATCGATCTTCAAACAAATATCATCACCAGGTGACACAAATTCTAATGGTTCTCCTAATAAGCTGGTGACTGATTGCGAGACTTGTAGCGGAAACGCGATTGCAATAACTTCCTCATATTTCACTGACATAGCTTGATGATTTCCGTCAAAGTATTTGCCCTGTAAACCCCATAATTTGTCATGGATGTTTAACTGCAGCAATGATAAAAGACCAATCCAGTAAAAAATAATCACAACTTACCTCTATATTTAACTGGATTTCTTTATCAGCAGGATTCTGAGTTTTAAAAAATACGATGTGGTCAACTTCTTCCTGGGCAGAAAGTTTTTCTATTTTCTTCGTGCACATCGTTTGACCTGGAGTTACTTTTTTGTCCGGATCAAATGTTATAATTACTCCTGTAACAGGATAGACGTGTGAATACTCGGTTGGACTGCAACATTAGGGGGCCAATTAGAAGCCTTGACTTTGCACACGTACTTACTTTGAGGGTCAGAACACACGATAGAATACGTGCAAGTTAGCTTATTACAATCGAAACTTTCTCTGTTGTTCCATGATATTTGTAGCCTGTACCATTCGTTCAATAGTCCAAACCCATCACTCCTCATTTTAACTTCCAGCTTAGGTTTTGCTGCTTCCAGCTTTATCGATGCAGACTTCTTCTTTGACTTGTCTTTTGACATCCCCGATAACCTTTTAGTAATCACAGTTTAGAAAACATGAATGAAGTTTTGATGTTTTATAGTTCAAAAAACGATCCAACGTACCACATTGATACATTCGTCGCCAACATTAACGAATAATGGAGTAGCACAGAACGGTTTTCTTTCCCAATGTCGACGTATGCTACTTGCAGCTAAAAGAGAGATAGGTGATACTTAGATTACATACACTAAATCGGCTATTCAAGACACAGTTAACGACCATTATTACCTGCATCACTTTTCCCAGATCTCTTGGGTGAACTTTAACCTGAAGATCGACCTCTGCAGTTTCTCCAGGATTTATAATTACACTACAAGCTTCTTCCAGGTTACAATAGTCAGGAATGTTCATACGAGCGATCCCTACTTTTTTAACTGAAATCACGTGATCACTTTGATTGCTAGAAATCAGAGAAATGCTTGTCAGAAACATATTATCTATAACTTAGTAGACACATAATTCAGACCAACTTACGTAAGTTCGTATCGCACTGTCACTATGCTCGGACTAACCACTTCTCCCTTCACAAAGTAAATACTTGATGACAAAATGGAATTTTCATGGCATTCTACTCGAGCGATAAAATTTTCATTGAGATTCTTTTGCCAATTGTTGACATTGATTTCACATCCTTCTTCAACTAAAGGCATTCTACCTTCCGTAACTGCTTCAAACTTAGTCCACAATTCACTGTATCCAGGGTTACATCCAGCTAAATCCTTTTTCATTAAAATGACTAAAAAGTTCAAATAACTGGAGACGTCTCCTTCGCAGCAAGCGGCTCGAAGGCCTAATTTGCCAACATAATAGATAACTTGATTCCATTTTGAGTAACTGAGTTCCCGTAAAATGTGATTCAGTAGCATGATGCAGTTTTTGTTATCACTGGAAGTATGAAATTCTTTTGCCATAGAGCACACTAAAAAGAAATACAAAAGAGAGTCTTAAAAATTTAAATCCCAAACATCTTTGTATACTGTAGATCGCTTAAGTTAGTTACAAGCACTAAACTTACTCAGTTGACAGCGGGTCCTTTTGCGATTAGTAGCTTTACAGAAGTCGGATGCAACGCCCAGATGATTGATGATACACATCTGCAACATTTGCAGTTTGAACTTACACACGTAGTTGTCAAGCTTTAAGAGTAGGCATTCCAAATTCTAAACTGACAGTACTAGAATTTTGAGTGACGCATCGAAACGCTACTGCACTTACTGAATGATCCATTTTAGCTTCTATGCACGACAACATGGATATTACACATAGGATCTTCTACTACAAATGCATTTTCTAAACTGAAAGAGTCTTGTCTCCACGGTCTTTGCCCGAGGAAGTTCAGTTTCAAGTCCTGCCTGAAAGAATGCATCTCCGTTGGCCACTCCGGTATGCCCTACAACATTAATATTCGAACATTATTATTATTAATCGTAAAGGCAAATGTTTCAAAAACACGGTTTTAGGTACCTTTTTGGAAGCAATAAACTTTTTCCGTTTCTCAGCATAAACTGAAGCCGTCATAAAATAAGCTACAGGATCAGGAAAACTTGTACCAAGCTTGTAGTGCCGTTTTAGCAAATCACCGAAAAGGTGATACCTAATCACAAGAACATTTGAATGAGTGCGATAGTTTCGAAGGAATTTTTAAATTGAGTTCTCATTAACTTAGTCCTCACAACTTACTGATTTTCTAGCCACGAATAATGTTCAAAAACAAGAGCATTGTTGCCTTCTAGCTTATAGTACGATCGAATGGTTTTCTCAAACTGAGTTTTAGCTTCCTTCAAGTTTCCATTCAAAATATGGAGTCTACATATCCGGTATGTCAGTATGGAGGCGATGACTTTCAATTCCTGTACATTTGCTTCAGTCATTTTGATATTCAGCAATGCCTCATTTGCTGCCTGATAGTGGCTAGAACAAATTCATTCATACAGCAAACCCAAAGGATTAATTGAAAAATACAGAGGCATTTCCACACTACAATGTCTTACTTTAGCGCGTTATCATAGTCCGATCTTATTTCTTGGAAGAAGGCTATTTTAATGTTGTAACGAACGACAAGAGGCGTTTGAGCAGCCTTGTCCTTCATCATTACCAGCTTCTTCACTTTCGCTTTATAAAACATTTCCGCTTCGTATTCTAACCTGTTGGATAACCAAAACGAATGTATGTGCTTTAAATACAAAAGAATTTCGCTATATTCCGAATGAGGCCTATAAGATTAGGACATATTACCTCTGCAAACACATGTGTACCTTGTCCAGATGTCCACTAGGCAACACGTATAAATATTTGGGAAGAATATCGGCTGCAGCACAAAACGCTGATGCCTTTTCATTGGTCAGCTCATCTGCTTCTGCAGATTTAATCAGCATTACCAACACTTGAGTGCCATGCCCTCCTACCTGAGCTCTGCATCACAGTTGAACTATTACAAAATTGCCTCACAGCACTAAAATATCAAGTAAGTGCCATTCATCGCTTTTGAGGTGAAGCTTACTTCAGTGCCTTGATCTTCTGTGCACACTCGACCTTCTTTACGTTCCATTCACTGCTAGTCCAGTTAAACTCGAAAAAGATTATTGCAACACATGGTATTTCTTCCAAGTGCTTCTGAACCCATGTCGACTTCAGAATACCTTGAGGTACGTTGCACTCGGTAGTCTCTGTCTGAAAATCATTAAAATCCAGAACTTATGTTCGCTCTGAAATCTCTAAACGGTTTAAGTGTTATCGTACGCTGTACCTACCTTTATCTTCCTCATGTGGAACGGATGACTGCAGGCCACAACTTTAAACTGGGGCTTTATATTCTTTGTGACATTTTGGAGTGTGAGCGTTTCAAGAACGTCTCTGTGACTAGTCGTGTCCAACCCAACGAGATAGATGACCGGATGAAAACTTCCCAAAAGATCGACGGGCAACTTAAACGGGCAATACCAATTCGGTACAAAGCCTGAAGATTCCTTATCATCGCCTTCCATTTTCTTAACGAAGATTTTGAGCTGCAGCTGAAATTAGCTGTGCTCTAGCTGTAAAGCTGTAACAAAAGTTATGAAGCTCTATTTTAGTTGCTATTCACATTTTGCGTGTCAAAAGTTGTGAACAAAAAGCGACGATGACAGTTTCGATAATATTGGCATCACCTCCTGATAAAACAAATATGAGCGAACGCATTGAAAGTCGGCTGTGTGGAAGACAATGCAGCGTCGATTCGATTTTTTTCCAACCGGAGTTTAATTATATCGCAGTAAATTCGTGAAAAAATTTTATCTAATTAATTCTGGGCAGCCCTTTATTTTCATTTACGCTATATGCGTTAAAATATTTTATTCGCACTATGCAAAAAAAACTATTTTTTTTAAATTTGGCGCCAAAATTTCTAGACCTGAAAAGCACTACTTTTGGTCCTTCAGGAGCATATTGATCTAGTTGTTAATGATATCTCTGTTTAGTGTATTTCAGTCAATTAAGTTGATACACCATCCCAGTTAACCTCCTTCAGCTAATCTACCGCATGAGGATAGCCTGGCTCAATTGATGCCACCCTAAGAAGCACTATATTTGTAGCTATTACGAAAGCTATTTTTTCAACCTCTCCACGAGAATTCCTAGTGTCCAACAATTTATTTACCCTAATAACTGGGCTGCCAATTGGTAAGGAAAGTAAGCCGGTGCCAATGATTAATTAAACATCTTCACTTGAGCATACCAACCGTATTAACTTCATGTACGGAATTTTACATTGCAGGCGACAAAATTTTTAAGGTGTTTGTCATGTCGCAAGAAGGGTCATCTCGAGTGGATGCTATCCACCCCAGATTTCGGGATGTCTACACTCGCACTCCTTCCCCAGGATCTTCTAAAAACAGTGGAAGCCTTAATAGTTTTCCGTCTAGCCCATCAACAAGCTTGAAGAGTGATAAGTCATTGATTGAAACGGGATCTAACGTCAATCAGATAGTTTCGACTAAAGAAAGTCCGGCGTCAGCTATGAAGCTTCCCGGAAAGACTTCCAAGGAGGATCAAAAGTCTAGCACCCATAACAAATGTTTTCCCTGTTGAGTTGAATTCTGACTCTCATTGGAATTTGCCACGGACCAGCACGACTACAAAACCGGTGAATACTAGATATTCAGGACGTTGATGGTTGATTGCTTCATTATTGGGTATCCATGCATTAATGGCACAGGATTTGCCTTCGGTTCCTTCATTATCGTGCCGGAAAGTACTCATGTGATTATCTCAAACATTCTGCAGTTATAAGTTTGATCTTGAAGACAAGAAGAAGAAGCTCCTGCATATGTAGATAAAGACTGACTCATGTGAGACAAGTATTTTTCCTTTAAATTCTCTTTCGAGAGTGTCTTCTGCTCGTAATTCAAGATCTTATTAGGCATAGAGGTTAGCCATTCCAGTTAAGTTACGCCAAAACCCCTCTGAAACTTTTCAGTTGTATTGTTGAGTAAGTATTGTATGCCTGGAACTTGTGACAAGTATTTGCTTGCTGACTCAGGTTCAAGTCCAAAGTCCAGTTGTTGTGTGTAAATGCTTATGAAGCACATATTTTCTTTTAGTATTAGTTCAAACAGGCTACCTAATACTGGAGACAGGAGACTATAAGAACAGGAGCAGAAAATGGAGCAACAACTTGTAGCTAAGGTTCTCTTGTAGAGTTGTTGTTCACTGATTTAAATCACCAACTTTCACGAGTTTTCGTTCACAGAGTCTTATGGTGAAGAATCAATCGTCGTCAAGAAACCAGAGAGTTAAGTTAAGGCATAGCAGTTCGCGAAATTACGCGGCAAGTATTTGCTGACTAAATAATTTCACACTGGAGATTTCAGAAAAACTGAAAATTTGTAGTTACAGTCGCTACTTATATCAGGTTGATAGAGCAGGCGCTATCACTGAAAGTTGTAGAATTCGGTTTCGTTTGTTGCAACCCTGCTTTAAGAAATTACGAAAGACAGTGACTTGACGAGAATTCATAGTGGTCGAGTAATTTAATTGCCGCACTATCTGGCTTGACAATGGGTAAGAAAAATGCTGATCAATCAATAACTCAATTAATCAAGAACTTAATGTCAGCGGACCCAGACTCACCGGAGAGTTCCTTGACGGTCTTGTTGCATATTGCAGGTGACGAAATGGGACCACAGGATTACGCGGAATATTATGGAGGGGCCACCGCCTCACGTTTAGCCAATGCGTACGAGCAAAATCCTAACCCCATGACAGGATGTTATGGATATGGAAACTACGGAAGCGGTAACGTTGTTCTGTCCAGTTCAACACCAAGTTCCAACAACAGCCAGAACGATTCTTCTAAGAATACTTCTAAGAATTCTTCTAAGGATTCCTCCAAGAAGGAAAAAAATGCCAGTTGCTGTGTCATCTAGTTGTCACTGTTGAGCCATTTTGTTCGGATCAATGGGGTGAGATTTTTACGTCCCAATACAACTGCATAATCGGTAAATGTAAACTCTGCAGAACGTCAATTATTCAGTGCTTCATAGAGTAGCTTTTATGGAGACTTTGACGCCTTCAACGTCATGCCTCTGCACTTGTATAATTATCCCACATAATCTTCAATGAGCAGTTAGATCTTGAACAAAAGAAGATATGGTGTCGCTAACACTGTAATTGGACTGACTAAAGTGCGCCTTTTAATTCAGTAATCTCTAGTAGGAAGGGTCTGACCTATGCTAGTTCTAGTATTATCTCATTCATGTAAGAGAGCCATTTTCTTATCAGATCTGATCTAACTTGTGCCTTCAATTGATGGGAAGTCGTTCAAATATTATTTCTTAAGTAATAAGTTTCTTGTGCTACTGGCTCTGCAGAGCTTATCGATGTTAATCTTAGTAAGGCTCGATATGCGTGCAACAATCATTTTAAACGTAGGAATACGCGAATACTTTTAGCGTATCGTCGAGTTTTAACTCTCAAAATTTATTGTAGGCCGGCAGTAAATGTTTATACAAACTACTTGCAATTTTATATTAACTTCTGTGTTAAGTTAGATTATACTAGGGCAACAATAAGAATTGAGAAATGTTGCAATTTTTGTCACTACTATGGTAGTTCTTCAACGATTGATACATTCTTCAGGCTCTTCATGGTTGAATTCTGTTGAATCTTTGTGTATTCTAGAGCTAGATACATTTGAATAGGCTCGAAAGTTTCCTGAACAGAACAAATACGGAGCTTCGCCATTATTTTTGAAACTTTCATTGAATTGTACCATGTTATAGCTCATTCTATCAAAAGCCATAAGCGCACAGTACTCTCTAACTGCTACTTTCAGCAATATCATTGCGTACAAATGATCTGTATGTGGTAAAACTATGCTAATGTCGTTATGAGGGCTTTGTATACATTGTTTTGTAATTAACTTTTGTACTCTATTTTCCGGTGGAATGTACTAAGCAGATTCATGACTTTGACAAAGATTGTAAGAGTTTTGGTTTCTGTAGTTAGAGGTCAATAATTGAGTCTCTCATAGACTTGGGATGACTAGCAGCTTTTAGTTTGGCTTCCATGTTCGATATCATCTGCTGCATTCGTTTGATCTGTATTGCCAAGGCAGAAAACGTTAGCACATATGTCTTAACTCCTAACCATGTTTAATAACGATTGTTATATCATTACACTTAAAAATAAGCAGTGTTACCTCCGCCTCTTTTTGCTGTAATAAATCCTGAGGAGATTCGTACGAAGAGTCACGTTTCAGTTTGCTTCTCTCTCTGCTTGTCCCGTTTGAAATTTGAGCAATGGCTTTGGCTCGGAAGTTTTCATAATGCAGGTCTTGCGTCGTCTCCTTCAAGTCATGCATGTGGGACTGAATAAGCATTGTCCTCAACTTGCAGAAATCACTATGATTCGGGTTCTCAACTAAAACGCCAAGCAAAATGAAACATCTATAAGCAGATGTACAGTAAACTAATGACTAGATAAGACTGATGCATTCAAACCCTTACCCTCAACTATGCCCCACGGATATTGTCGTCCTCTGACCCTTTTGCCAGCAACTTCGACAAATGTGTCGCTCGAGGCAACAGCAAACGGTATTGCAGCTTTGAGTTCCCTATCCTGTCTCTTGAACTCTTCATCTTCCTCTTCATCACATTCTGGAAACTGGTAAATCTGTATAAAAAACCAATTTTTAACACAGCATGTCCAGCATTTAATCAAAAACCAGTTTCAAGACCAAGCTCAAGTAGAGAATGACCTGAATTTGGTGGGATCGTAAATCGTCCAGTATTTGATCCTTGAGTTTCTTCACTTCAGATGGTGTCAAAGTGTCAGCTTTTGCAATCACCGGTATAACATTAACTCGACTCTGGAGGCTTTTCAATGCTTCTATGTCCAACGCACGCAACCTGAAGCAATTCCACAATGGTATCAAGGTACGGACATACGCCATCAATTTTATTTCAGACACAGAGAGAACTGTCACTCACCCGTGTCCATAAGGAGGTACAAAATACAGACAACAATGTGACTCGGGTGTCTTGGATATGTCTTCTGTTCAATCCACTTTCAGCTTGAAAGTATTGCTGAAACTGCTCATCTATGTAATCCACGCAAGTCTTCCAGCTGTCTTCGGAATTAATAGCATCACCGAAGCCTAAAACAGTCATCCCAAATACCACTGACATGAGCTCAGGGCACTGACTTGAGCAGTATGTGTAGTGTAGTAAACATTACACATTATCTGAGTTTAGCGAACAAAGGATCCATCAGCACAGCAAAGACTTGCTTTCAGGCAAAACGTTTGTCTGCATATGGAAGACCGACCAAACTGCTAGCCAAAACTCCTAGTCACCGCACAAATCAGTAGACCGTGGTGGACTAGAGGGATTTCCAGATATGTGTGCCATGTGACCCTAAATGTCAACCATTGTCTCGTAGCTAGTGTAGCCTTTATCACAATGTTGTGATGAACTTTTATATCAAATGAAAGTTCAAGCAACTGGCTTGATTCTTCATATTCATCCTCTTCCTCCAAACTCCACTACGACGAGATTCGAATGCCTATCTCTTACAGGTAACAAATTCACCAGACGTAAAATCGGTCACGCATAATAAAGTGTCTTCCAAAAAAGCCTTGCGGTCGCTCGTCTGAAGCCATGTTCCGTATCAGATGCTAAATGTCAAACTTGTTTATGCTTTCAGTCAATCTCCAAGCAATACCTGTCAACACTAGAACTGACACTGGCTTCTAAGGATAACATTTGGTAGAGAGGAAAGAGAAAACCTTGTACCCGGTGTATCGACGACCGTAAGCCGCAGTTTCACTCCTCGTTCTTCGATTTCAATCGTATGTTTCTGAATACTCGTCGTACGTTTCATGAGATCTGCAAGACATTAGAAGAAAATTTCAGTTACTTAAATATCTTGCCGTTCCCCAATTTCGTAACAGCCAAGCGCAATTCTTCCTCGTATTTACAAATCACTAAAATCAAATCTCTCCTACCATTTACTGTAGGAGCTTTTCTGTTTTGGTAAATAGTCTGCGAGGAAGAGACTGTTGATAAGTGTGGATTTGCCAAGTCCAGATTCTCCTATTGCCATCAATGTGAAATCAAATCCTTTCTTCACTGACTTTCGATGAACTTGTTCTGGCAATGTCGCAAATCCAATGAGGCGTTCATTCTGTCAACAAAGGTAAAATCCTGCGTCAAATTGGAATTCGTACATTTCTTTCATCCTCCGTACCTTTAACCGCTGTCAAGTTTCGTCCCCTTCAACCAAAGTTCTTCCCACAAACCCATTTGTCGCCTTAGACTGAACTAAATCACTTTTGAAATTAGTTTAATCCAAATTTTCGCTAACAAGCCTATATCGATAGCTCAGGTTACACGCCAGACTCAGCCGGCGTCTGTCTTTGGAGCCATCATCCAATCATGATTTATAAGCAAGCTACAAACCTCCAAGCATACATGTTAGCTGGCTTTTTCCCTAGTGAGAAAGTACACCTCGATAAATAAATTCGCCATCCCAAGCTAGACACTCATAACAGAATACCCTCTCCAAGTTGACGATCAACCATGAATTGATTTAACGCCTCTTGGTCATCTTTGCTGGTACAAAAGCGGCTGTCACGAGAGTAACATGATCTGACATATGCCAAGTTGTGAGCCGCAAACATAGCTTGAATTAGACGGGATTACATTTCACTGCTGGTGTGCAATCCTCTCCATGCTAGTCTCCTCGTGTAAACTTGATGTTTGCAAGTGGCATTTTTTCAAGCCATTGTCAACACTATGAACAAGTGCCAAAGAAAACAAGGATGATGCAAGATGCAACGCAACACCAGACTATTTTCCTTTTCTCCATGAAGCTGAAGCTAATCCTCGAACTTTGCGTAAGCAACATTCTTCACGTAATTACAGCACCGCCCCAAGAAAAATCTCTTCTTCGCTCTAATGATATGCTTGAATTTGGAGTCGTGGTCTGTCTTTCCACGTTTATTTCCTCTTACTAAAGGTGGAGAAACGGAAGAAGCTAATGTTTCACGAGCATTTGCATCCTTAAACTTCCATATTTAAAAGTACTAGGTGAAGTTTACCTATCTCAGTTCTGCTAGACTGGGAAAACAGCGTATCTTTGAGAATGCCGACAGTGCTCTCATTTACTGGAACGAAGTAGATCTTTTTGCCTGGAACTGGCGGCCTAACTCTCTCTTTATAAAAAACTTTCTACACTTGTAGCTAGCTCTCAAGTAGCACGGAGATAAAATAGCATTCCTATCCTAACACACATGATTTGTCGCAAATATTTTCCAAACTTCGGATCAAAGGTAATCTTTCTTTCTACTTTTACATGCCGACATTTTTGGATGTTCCGTCTGTAGATCTTGGATAATCCTAATCATTCTTCAACCACATGCTCTACAGCCATATAAACAAGCTGTGCTACTATTAGCTCGATTGCTGCGTAGCTTTGCCCGCAATATTTTGCGATATTGTCACCTTATTGCCGACTCTATCAGACCCTCAGAAATGCTTCAAGTCCCTATCTGAAGAATTTTTAGAATGTTTCAAATTAGCGCAACGCATTAATGTCTACCAACATGTTATCAAGCAAGTGTCACACTTGACTCGCCGTTCAGTGAATTACGCGCTGATTTCCAGCACATCCACCGTAACAACACATACCAGATCATATTTGTACATTTTAACTCACATGTTATAAACCGTAACTTCTTGCTTGACACAATACAGCAAATAGTTCAATATCCGACAAGAAGTTACAACACTATTTGTGCTTACTACTTCTCTAAACAAAATTCCTTAGAAATCTTGTAAGTATAAAAAGAACTTGTGAGAAACCTTACCTCTTTCCCTGTGCGTGGCAACGTTTTCGCACGATAAGCATCCGAGAATTTGAATTCCGCAGGCGGACAAGAAAGACAAAAAACATCAGGAATTGAGTCCATGATTAAGTTATGCGTACTTTTACTGGCACTCACACCAACTGACGGTCTATGGATAACGTGAGAGGAGGCAGCTTGCGGCTGCTGTAACTGTATCGTATGCGGAATTTGATATGGAGACACATACGCAGGCCGCGAGTACTGCGGCGACTTGTAATATTGACCCGAAGACAGCGACGAAGATGACATGGGATTCTCACGACTCAAAGATTGCGACTGCAAATCAAGCCCTGGTTTCATTGTTGATAACGTGCTCTTGGGAGGAACAGTGATAACATCGTCTTGCTGTGGATGCTGCTGAGCTCGTTGATTACCGTAAGATGAGTACGAAGATGGAATGTTTGTGTAGGCTGAGGAGGTTGACCTGCCACCACCACTCCCGCTTACTCCAGCACCACTCGCATTGCTACTGCTTTGGCTCAAGCTCGATCCACCTGTCGCCGCTGTTGGTGCAGTCGTGCCAAAATAGCGGGATGGTTTCGACGGCATGTTCGTGCCGCTATTTGACGCCGGGCCGCCCAAAGTGCCCACAATCCCTCCTGACGCCCCATACCCTTGGGAAGCAGTCCCAGTACCGCCACTCGTGGAACTACGAGTCCCTCCCAGATTCAACGTCGAAGGTCTATCTCGTTCTGCTCCGGTTTTTGCTGTAGTTTTTCGAATAGTAAGGGGAGGCGTAGTTGCTAAACATTTTTTACCCACGAGTTTTACTTTTAATTAGCAGTTGCTTCGATCATTCAGCAGGCTTTAGCAGCAGCGAGTCGAACAGAGAAACATAAATTATATCTCAGAGTCACGATTTAATACGAATGAGATGAACCCTTGGTGCACCCCACTGGCTCACTTTACTCCTTATCACACGTAGTTTGTGTGTAAGCCTCCGGTGCATACATACACTCCAGGTTTTTTTTCCTCACAAGAAACGTTTCACGAAACAACTGCGAATGAATCTCAAAGAGAAATCCAACAACCGATTTGTTTCAGCTACACTGGCATCGTTAATTGCAACTCTGAGCTGAGCAGGACCGAATTCCTTACCATGCCAACCCACTCACTTCCTGATCACAACTGCGGCAAGTTTTCGCCCAACTTTTTGGTTACTTGTGCAGGATGAGCGTCGTCTAATTTTTTATGAGCCTTGCAAACAAAGTACTGTAAATGTCATACACTGACATTTAAATACTTGAGCCTCCTTCAGAGTCCGTACCTACTCCTAATTCACCTATGACGTGCCTTCTTCACGTACAGTTGGCTGAAAGTCGGAGGCCTTTCAATCCGAGCACTAGCTGCCCTTCCCGCGTTAAACCGACGTCGGACCAACGTGTTTATTAAGTCATTCGCCCTATGGAAGCGGTCCAGTGACAGCGGTAGATTAACTGCAGCTACAGAGCCTTTCTACATAAAAAGCTTAGGCGACGAGGCCTGTCCTTATATTCATTTCTGGAAAGACTCAATTCGCTCTCTTCATCCGTCAGGTCAGACTACTGCTATTTCTAAAATAGTTACATTCTTCATTGGGTGTATAATAGTACAAGTGTTGTCAACAAGAAATTAAAATAGCTGGCATTCTTTATTCCCCTCATAAACGTAAGCTAATGAGTTGCATTTCAAGTGTCATGTTAACATTAACAGCCTTGAACAGCAGGCAGGGAAGGGGGCAGTGGCAAAGGACCGTCGTTCAGCTATCTTATCTTACGCATTTTACGAAATTCTCTACCCCATCAAAGTCCATGTATACGCGAATCTGTCCAGCAATTTATGAATTGCATCCTCTTCCTGTGACTCTTTTTCTCGCTCCCAGATCATTACTCGTACTCTCAAATGTAAATACGTTACTTCCACCATGCCTGTAGTTATTTCAGACACCAGCACCGTAGTGTGGAATAATTTTTTGTCCCCTCGTCAGGCTATATATTTCAGCACACATCTCTCTGCACCCTGAATCACATTTATCCTCCTCATCCTGAGCATCTGGCCTGGAATATGAAGAGGAAAATCATTGCTACTATTGCTACTGTGAACAACTAGGAGTTTAAGGAAAAAGTAACTCTGAAGTTTCCAGCATAAAAAACAAGTGTCTGTTACTCTGCTCTCCGTTTTTGCTCAAATCAGGCACATGGGTGCTTCAACCAGCAGAAAGTAAATCTGCCTTCATAAATTGTTAAAATTGAGCCAAATCTCCGGCAAAGTCAATCTACTTCATGCCAATCGTGCCTGATAACCCATAACGTTTCAAAACTCCACGCTTCATCCAAACCGATCTCTTTCTCATACTAAATTGTTGATCCGTGTAACAGTAACATTGTAAATCTCAAGCTCAAACAACATTAGTCAAAGCACTCAGGACTCTTCATCTGTAGGAAAATGTTAGTGCTCGCAATAACCATGTTGCATCTTTCTCATCATCTGCTATCTCATGCTGCCTTCTTAGATCATAACTTGTCCACCTTGAGGCTGGAGTTTTCAGAGACATCCAGAAAACCCCAAGTAATTCTCAGAATCAAAGCAGTTCCGCGGCCTGGCAACAAGATTGGCTGGAGCTAAACGACTCATGTTAACATAGCTACTTAAATATCCTTACACCAGTCTATATCAAGTAAGCTCGTCCACAAGTCCAGCTGATAATCCTAAATGCTCTTCCAAACTTCATGTCTCGTGTAGATCAAAACTCGTAGCATGTCGGCACCTGGAGCAGGCTAACGGAGCACCAGCCTAATAAGGACAGGAGTTGCAATTGGAGCTAAAGCATGTAGCTGGTGCTTCCTTCTTTAGTTGTTTGACAAAAACATTACAAGGTACAACCTGGACAAGGTAGGTACGTTACAAGGTTTCTTTTGAAAGGCTGTTCTAGCTCGAGATTTAATCGTGGTCAAGAAGCAGCAGAGTTGAGACAAGAAAGGTTGCGCTGTAAAGCGTCTTAGTGGA